>JASDQU010014316.1:19492-52120 GCA_032191745.1 Picea mariana
AATCACTCAATAAAACATCTATGTAACATATCCAAGTGATCATTCAAGAAACAAATGATACAAATTGGAAGCTGATCGAGGGGTTGGTGATTGTTATGGAATTAAAAGATGCACCAATTTTGAGGTAATGAAGCTTTCCAGAGAGGAATACTGGGTGATTTTCAAAAGGAAATAGATTTAGTCCATGCAAGGAATAATATGTTATTTTAAAATATCTATTGTATAATATGTTATGACAAAACATCTACGATGTTAAAAAAAATGAAAGAATAAAGTAATTACTCCACTAGACAAAAGTAAGTAGATAGTCAAATCTAAGACATACACTAACTTGAGAAGAGTTATTAGGATCACTACCCAATATGGGTCAATTGTATGTAGTAATTCGGAAATATGTTTATCCATAGCCCAATGACAAAATGATTTTGCATATGGACGTTTTATTGAGGGAAGATTATAATAGGGTATTACATGTGTAGGCTTAATGGTTGAAAACATGTGTTTCCTCCTTGGAGGTTACAAGTTCAAATCCAAAGGGGGGTAGGGTATGTATACCTCTGTAGAATTTAGAAGTTGAATTGCTACGTGGAGGGGGTCCCTTGTCCCACAAATAAGAGGGTCTCATACGCCAATTTGGTGTCTAGTTTGGCCATGACCTTAAAAGTAATAATAATAATAATATTAAGTATTATTATTATTATTGTTGTTGTTGTTAAGGTCATGGCCAAACAAGACACCAAATTGGTGTATGAGACCCTCTTATTTGTGGGACAAGGGACACCCTAATGTAATAATAATAATAATAATTGTTATTGTTATTGTTTTTATTATTATTGTTATAATAAGTGGGCATATGAAAAACATGAAGTTTATCATGAATATGTCAAAAATTCATTCATGGTTGAGGTGCTAAGCATAAGCTTAGTAATGGAATATGGAAGAGCATAATATCCAATGGACCACATTGAAAGGTTTGAGGAAAGAATGAATTTTTTCTCCAATGAATAGAGTGTGAAGGAGTGGCCAATGACACAAGGAATGATCACCTTTGAATAGTGTATGGTTCATTTTAATCAGTAAGCATAATTCACATGGGAAAATTCCAAGGCATTATTTATGTGTTTATTTTCACAAAACTAAGGGAGAATATTGTGAATATTATGAGGTGATGAGACTTGACTATTTGCAATGGCTAATGTCAATCAAGTAGGAGCATTGAAAGAATTTTCACCTCCGGAAGAACTAGAAACTCAAATTTTACTAGAATTTATTAATGATTTATTTACAAATGGTATTGCCACAAAGAGAAGAGAAGGGAAATAAAGAATTAGGAAACATTGTGGAATTAGTTCACAACCAACTTTAATGAACACATGGAACACATATTAAAGAATACAAATGAATTTGAGCTAGATCACACACCTAAGAACAATGCAAAAATGGTTTTTAATGTATCAAATATCAATAATAAGACTCCATTCCTAGTAACTACACAAATGATAAAGCAATGAAAGACAAACATACACAGAACCAATATATCAACAATAATTAGAAGGCACTAGAGGAGATTCTAAGAAGATAATAAGATAATATTTACAAGGAAGGATATCAAGAGCCTAGACCCTTGGAAATAGTTGATTAATGGGGAAATGGAATGGTGGGTGAAGCAATAAAATTATTTAGCCTAAAGTTTGTCGATGTATTTATCTATAACTACCAAGATTTGGAAAGTATTCTCAAACAATTCAGAGAAATAAAAATAAAATTAAAACCCAATGTGACAATTATAAGGCATATCACATATGGCAATTTAACCAAAGTACAAATTAAAAACGTGGAAAGAACTTTAGAACTTACTAGATGTCAACATAGTTTACACAATAGAGGAGAGCAAGTGGGTATCACCAATCATGTTGGCTATCACAAATAATGGAAACTTGAGGATCTATGTGGATTTATAAAAACTAAACTAGATAATGATTAAGGACCCATTTTTAAATGTCTTCTAGAGAGGAAATTTAGAGTGAGTCACAAGAACAGAGACTTATTCGTTTGGAAATTGGTATTTGAGTGATTTGTAAACTGTCGTGGATATTCAACTGGAATAGTTCATCACAATAGATCTTATAATATGATGAAATATTTATTATGCAAGTTTATTTATGTAGATCTCATACTTATTATGTCTAGATTATTGCTCTATTTTTTTTTATAGAAAATAATTGAAATACGAAAATAAAATAACATACACATGAAAGAACACCATCTACACAAATAAATACAATATTTACCTTTGGAAACCCAATACAGGAGAAAACCCAACTCGAAGGTGAGACCTATGCTCTATTCTCTTTGCTTCAGTTATAAAAAATGCAAATACAAAGGAATGGGCACTCACTACATAGTTGCATATGACATTGTGTCTTGAAAGGTTGCTACAAAATCTTCCTCCTCCTATGTTATGCTCTAAAAATACCACTCCTAGATCTTTTGTTCTCAGTTATGGAAAAAGTATCATACTAAAGAATGGAATCCCTTCTCCTCCTAGTGACATGGTATATAACATAGCCTGATAGTCATCTAAGGTTAGGTTTTGACTTCCTCAACCCTAAATTAGTGATAAGGTTTGGACCTTCTATAATATTCTTGAAATTACACATGTGGATAGCCCCATATGTGTGAGAAATGGGGGTTGACGTCGCATCCACTTGTACCATGGTGGTCAATAAGGTAGATCAACTTGTGGGAGGCATAACTTTCGCATATGAGATTCGATTGAGGTGTTTTATGCCCTGTTGGAAAGGTATCAGTGTGTGTATCAACGTTGAGGGTATGTGCTCATGTTTTGGATGTTGTAACCCCAAAAAATGTTTTTTGATTCCTCAAAATGACTCCAAAAGTTTATGGACCCCAATTTTCCAAACTGGGACCTGCCATTGAAATGGCCCTGCAAGCTAATTCCTCCAATTTTTATACCTATAAAATACTAAGATAGATGACAAATTATATGATAATGCATTATAGATCATTGAGATATGGCTATGAATCGATAATAGAAATTGAACAATCACTTACTACAATTGTGAATAAATGAGGAACCTATTCTTATTAGGGAAAATTTTAGGGGCTAAATTTCACCCATGGGATAATTTTCCATGTTTCCTTCCAAAAATGGATTTTCCAATTTCCATTTTTTCTAAAAATGATTGACCCAAATTATATAAGATAAAATTATTTCATTCTAAAATGACCAAAATTTTCTAGAAACTATATAAAATCCTTAGAAATATGAATATTTTTACAAAAATATTGTCAAATATTCTATTATTGTCATTTTAATAATTAGTTATGTTTTCCGAAGTTTATATACTTTAAGTATGGATCGCTAAAATTTTCCTTGATTTATTGGAAAATGTGTGCTTATCAAGTAAATACATTATCATGTTTTTCTCAAACCAATGTTGAAAACTTCAATGATTGTATTCACAAATAATTGGAAGTGTATTTGGATAGTTGGTCACTATTTTTTTTATTTAAACAACCACATCTTTGATATGTTAATATGATGAATAAGTGTACGGAAACATGAATGTCACTAAATATGGGGAAATACCATTTTTCAAATTTTTAGGGAACTTCTACAACATATAGTCTTAAAGGAAGGAATAATGGTAGATCTTGATAAGGTAAATGTTATCACATACTTAAGACCTTCTACTAATCCATCAAATATTAATTCATTCTTGGTACACAAAGGGTATTATTGGAATTTTGTTAGAGGATATGCATAGGTAGCATACCTAATTATGGAGAAGATACTAAAGAAAGAAACAACATTTATTTAGAAACATGATTTACAGTAGAGTTTTGAAACACAAGATAAGATTATGAATGTGCTAATCTTGATATTTCCAAATTGGGCTATGGAATTCCATATACATTTCAATACCTTTCATAACACTATCATAGTTTTCCTCACATATCTAGGTGATAATGGAATGGATCACCTGATATATTTTTCAAGTTGAAATATATCGCCAATTAATTGAAATTTTACAACACTATATAGTGGGAAGCCTTGGGTATGGTATATGCCCTACAAATTTTTTTGCATTCTTTGTTGGTTAACCAATTCAATTTTCATGTAGACCATTAGGATTTGAAGTATATAGTGAAAAAACAAACACTATTGGGTAGGCTAAGCTATTGGTTGATGATGTTACATTAATGTGATTTCGATTGTAAAATAGGGGGAGAGACCATGTTGGAGCACCAAATCATTTGACACGGGACGACAATGGAGAACCAAAAAAGGAAGGGGAAGGAGAAATTCTTGACACTAACCTATTTAAGGCACATGATACTCCAAGATATTTGGAGGATGTCCAATACTTCCAACAACATGGATAGGAACCTTAATGCACGAGCACAACACAAAGAAGAAGTCTAGTTTAGAAAGCACTCTAATTCAAGATCCTCTCAGGAAGCCTATATAGAGTTAGAATGGATGATGTAATGAGGTGTGTGTAGCAATTAGAAATAGATAATTTTATTGAATAATCCCACTATCGTACTGTTGTATGCCATTTTTCTCAAACAATGACAACCCAAAAAATCATTTTTTCGAATTATGGTGGCATACTATTTTCAAGGATTGTTCTAAATAGACAAAGAAATGCAAGCAATGCTAGATTATGAGTAACAAAGTACATACTAGATATTTCAATGAGCTCTACTCAATCCCTTTGATGCAATATTTTGAGCATTGGGGAATATATTTTATCAACACTTTTATACTAGCTAAAAGAACACAATGTTGGTATATTATCATCATAATGACCTGGTTCATAAAAGGGGTGTCATCCAGGAAAGATAGAGAAACAATGACATAAGCAACTACTATATTGTCTAAAGGAAAGATTTGTAGGTTTCTATATTTGATAAAAATAAGTTTTGACTAATGTAGTACACATTATAGTATGGAAACTATTAAGAGTTTAATGAAATTTTCAATACCATGCACCATAAGAAAAACACATTCCACTCTAGAGAAAATGTCTAGGTACTAGTGTCTACATCCATAAAAATATGTGATTTAAACAAATTGGAGTGAGCCAACTAATTTTATGTCACTTTATGAGCATATCATACAACATGGAATAAATAGCTAGGTCATACATTCTTTTGGTTAACTTTTGACCTAGAAATAATAACGTCGACAGAGTATTGAGTACCATCACTAAATATAGTAGTCATAGAGAGGTTACAAACATAGAAGTATGTTTATCACTAATTAGAGGGAGTTGAAGTAGTTGTATGCGTATTATTGTGGGATACCTTCCAAGAAGATATGGCCAAATGCACAATGAATTATAATTATGACATCCAACTATCAAACAAAGAACTTGTAGAAGGGTAATTATTCCACTTATATGATAGTAAAAAAAGGACAAGGTTGATAATTTGACCTATGGATAGCTAGGATAATATAAACCAAATAAATTGTATGAAAATCATAGGAGGAGTCACTAAATCATTGGGTTACTAACTCCTGTAAAGCTGAACACCCGACTGAGGAAAAAATTATATGAAGTGGTCGTTGCCATTTAGTGTTATGGACCACCATCTAAATAAGGCTTGGAAGAGTCCATTGGAGGAAAATGATAGAGAAACTATATGCAATTATCAATAGAAGGGTGCAGTCACAGGAATGACATGGACACAAGGAATATCATTAGTATAACTTTTTAGTTCAAAACATAACCATCAATCCGATGAAGTAATTTTAAGGTAGACACAAATCAATCATGGTTGTTAGCAACATCCACCATTGGAAATATGCCTATAAGGTTCCAACACAAACATAGATCGAAAATTCACCCTTATTGGAAATTATAACCATTATCATGTGATCATCACTAACAAATCAAGCTTGGAAGAATCCATCGCAAAATATCATAGATATAGGCACTGCTGAAAAGAAATTGGTGTAGAGAAAGTGGTTGAAAGTAGTCTATATAGTTATTGGTGGTCCATATTAGGAATCCTAAGTAGTTAGGATATTGGTGTTTTGATGGCCCTAAGGGCTCCAAGAAAAATTGATACAGGGATATCCAACAGTTATCCACACACAAGAATTAGGTGAGCCACTCATGCATCACAAGTATACAAAAATTCGGCTAGGGAACATTTGGGGCACCTAATTAAAGAGTTAACATGATTTCAAAATACATCTCCATTCCATACTTGGTCCACTAAGAAGAAAGATTGTATTATCTAAGGAAGAAAATAATCAATCAAAATACATCTCCATTACATACTCGGTCCATTAAGAAGAAACGTTATATGATTTAAGGAAGAAAATAATCCATCACACAAAGGTAGAAAATTTTCCCATTAATGTCAAAACCTTATGCAAAGTGTTCAAAATACATAAAGATGTGGAAATATGGGAAAAATAAAATTTCCCTTCACTGTTAAAGGAGAACATAGAATTCTTGTTATTTTACCTCACTAGACATTCCATACTTGGTCCATTAAGAAGAAATGTTATATGATTTAAGGAAGACAATAATCCACCCTCATATGAATATATGTTTTCTCTATTATTCCCCCCTCCCCCACCCTCACCCTCACTCTCATATGAATATGTCTTCTCTATTATTCCCCCCAATATGAGCGTGGGGCTGGGGGAAATAATAGAGAAAACATAATATGTTTTCTCTATTATTCCCCATAGAGAAAACACATATTGTTCCCCACATATTGTTTTTTCTCTAATATTACCCCCACCCTCATATGAGGGTGGGGGCGGGGGAAACAATAGAAAAAACATATACTATGTTTTCTCTATTTTTCCCCATAGAGAAAACATAATATATTTTCTCTATTATTCCTCCCACACATGTTTTCTCTATTATCCCCCCCACATATTATGTTTTCTCTAATATTACCCCCACCCTCATATGAGAGTGGGGGTGGTGGGGGGGATAATAGATAAAACGTATTATGTTTTCTCTATTATTTACCCCACCCCTACCCTCATAAGGATGGGGGGAATAATAGAGAAAACATAATATGTTTTCTCTATTATTCCCCATAGAGAAAACATAATATTTTTTCTATATTATTCCCCTCACCCATTTTTTCTCTATTATTCCCCCCACATATTATGTTTTCTCTAATATTACCCCCACCCTCATATGAGGGTGGGGGTGGGGTGAATAATAGAGAAAATATGGGGGTGAGGGGAATAATAGAGAAAACATATTATGTTTTCTCTATTATTCCCCCCACCTAATATATTTTCTTTATTATCCCCCACCCCCCTAACCCCTACCCTCATATGAGGGTGGGGGTGGGCGTAATAATAGAGAAAACATATATTCATATGAGGGTGGGAGTGGAGGGAATAATAGAGAAAACATATTAATATTCATATGGGGGTGGGGGTGGGGGGAATAATAGAGAAAACATATATTCATATGAGGGTGGGAGTGGAGGGAATAATAGAGAAAACATATTAATATTCATATGGGGGTGGGGGGAATAATAGAAAAAACATATTATTATGTTTTCTCTATTATTCCCCTCACCTAATATGTTTTCTTTATTATTCCCCCCGCCCCTACCCTCATATGAGGGTGGGGGTGGGGGGAATAATAGAGAAAACATATATTCATATGAGGGTGAGAGTGGAGGGAATAATAGAGAAAACATATTAATATTCATATGGGGGTGGGGGGATAAATTATCTATTATTCCCACCCCCATCCTCATTTATTTTCCTTTCACTGATAAAGGAGAATATAACATTCTTGTTATTTTACCTCACTAGACATTCCATACTTGGTCCATTAGGAAGAACTGTTATATGTTTTCTCTATTATTCCCCCACCCTCATTTATTTTCCCTTCACTGATAAAGGAGATTATAACATTCTTATTGTTTTACCCCACTAGACATTCCATATTCGGTGCATTAAGAAGAAATGTTATATAATTTCGGGACGCAAGTAATCCATCACACAAAGATAGAAATTTTTCCCATTAATGCCAAAACTTTATGCAAATTTCAAAATACATAAAGATATGGAAATATGGGAAAAATAAAATTTCCCTTCACTGATAAAGGAGAATAAGGAGAATATAACATTCTTGTTGTTTTACCTTTTTTTTCCATTGGGAAAATTTATCGATTATATAAAATATATAATATGTTCTCTGGAAAGTGAAATTTCATAGCCACTGTTGTGGTTACAAAGCTTGATTGATGATTCTTTCGCCAATAGCGGTCTCTCAACAAACAAATTGGAGAAAAATCATACAATGAGAAAGAACATACAATGAGAAGCTCAAGAAAAAAACTGACATATGTAGTAGAACAAAGTTCTACAAAATAAGAGGAATAGGATAAAACTAAGATCTAGAGAACCCTTCAATGGATCCAAATACAAAGAAAGACTGCAAATATGGGAAGAGTAGGACTAAAATAGAGTTAGAAGATGAGGAGGGCCCTCATGGCCATCTATCCAAATATTGTAAGTTAAAATGCCCTCTTTTTTTTGTAGAGTTGCCTTGGATAGAATGTTTGAAGTTTTGTTGTGATCATGGTAAATGTGATTAAAGCAGAGATTTTTGAATGAGGGAAGTAGTAGTTTGATTCTGTCATTCCAAGCCAGGAGGAAAATGGTTTGTAGATCACCCCTGTTCTTCAGCCACTGAATAATGATTTTGGAGTCTCCAAGAACCTGAAGTGCTTCAATATGATGTCTGGAGGCTAGGAAAAGTGTGGCCCAAGTGCCCAACAATTCAGCTCTGGTGTTGGTACCTCGGCCACAATTAAAATTCCATCTAATGTAAGAATTTTTTGTAATTTTGATCATCCCTCCAGCACCACTTCGAGTGGCATTTGATGACGTCGCTCCATCGAACCATCCAGTTGGGGACTCCTCTATTATATTTGTCCTCTTTGTGTTCAATGATCTTGTCTTAAGTGGATGTATGTCATTCCATATATTGAAGAGACCAAGTGCTTTATATGTTGTTGTGGAGGAAGAAGGGGTCTTATTTTCAAAAAAAATTTGTTTATGTCCAACCAAATGGACCAACATACCACGGAAGGAAAATTCTTGGATTTGTGCTCCCTATGAGTCCAAGAATCGAAACAGTCAGAGAGAGTTGGCCCATCCCAAGGGGTTTTGAGATCAAGTACCGAATTGATTTTTTCCCAAACCAATCTGGAGTAGGAGCACATGATAAATAAATGGTTCTTTGATTCGACGTTGTTGTAGCAAAGATGACAGATGTTTGGACCAGTCCAACCCTTCTTTTGCAAGTAATACCATGTGTTTAATTTATAACCAGTCATAAGCCAGGTGAATAGTTTTACCTTTGTAGGAAGGAGACAGTTCGAAAGTTGTTTCCTCCAGCCATGAATTACCTCACTAGATGGAAAATCAAGAAATATATCAAGGATGTATATAAAGTCAAGCACCTAAAGGTAGGGATATGGTGAGCATTGGTGAATATTTTGACAAAATTTTTCATTAAACCAAATGCACCACTGTGAATTCGAGTCCTATGGGGAATTAATGTTTTATATCACACAAATCCTTTTACAAATCAACCTTGAATACAATATTTGTTTCCTAAATCCTAGATAGACCACGATCTTTGTGTTTTATTTCCTACACAAGTTCCACTATGGAACCGACTTCAAATTAAAGTTAGTCTAAGGATGGACAAGTCTAACATTATCACTAGCATAGGACACCAATACTATGAACTTAGAAAGCACCATGTGGTGAGATAAAAAAATTCCCATGTGATTAACTGGCTTGACAAAATTTTATAGGTACCCAGTCCTAGATTTGAAATAGATTTAATTGTTCTTAATAAACATTTTGGATCCAGGGGATATATGATGTATTATTTAATTTCAATTTATAAATTTTGTGGTTCAATGATGATTTATAACCTTAAGTTCTCACATTACATGTATTTTTTTATGAAATTGAAGTTAACCAAAACTATAATATATGGAATATTTTTGTTTCTAGGGAAAGGTGGGTGGATTTCAAAAGGTGAACCAAGGAATGCATAAATCTTAATATTTTCTTAGATACACAAGAACATACAAAAAAAAAATCTATACACAGTTTATTTCCAAAATTACAAACAACATTATTGAAAATTTGTATAATTAAATCATTGAAACATATTTTATAAAACTCATGGTTGCATAAACCTAAACATATATGAGACTTTGTGCTCTTTTTACTTGCATAATTTATATTTTTACTTGCATAATTTATAGCATGGAGTTGCCACTTATTATAACTAAAATTTAATGCCATTTCAAGTTTGCGAACTATTTTGGACCTCCTATTTTATATTCCGCCTCTTATTTTGGACCTTGTATTTTATAATTTGGACCTCCTATTTTAGATTCAATAAATGTAAATCATAGTGGGTGCTCACTTCCACATAGAAACACTTAATTTGTCAACATGTTTTGCATATAACATTTGTTCATGGTCTGAGTGGGCCTAATTGTTAAGAACATGTGTTTCCTCCTAAGAGGTCACAAGTTCAAATCCAGAGGGGGGTAGGGTATGTATACCTCCATAGACTTTACCAATCAAATCGCTGGGCGGAAGAGGTCTCATAAACCAATTTGGTGTCTGTCTTGGCCGTGACCTTAAAAATATATTATTATTATTATTACTATTATTATTGATATATTTACCTCATTAAGATCAGAGTGGATTTTAGTCTTCATGTATTTCCCTTACTTAATTTCTTAGATCCACTTGTCCTGATACCATTTTTGAAATATTATATAATTACAACTCAAGGAATTTCTATAGATCCAAGGAGGAGTTTGTGCACAATTAAAAATAAGGAATCAAAATATTATTACAAGATTAATAATGTCCCTTCAAGTCCAACACTTCAATACTTAGTTTTTAGGCAAAATGGTCGAGTTTGTAGGAAGACATTTACATTTCAGAAAACATAAAGAGATAAATTACCTTAGCTTTGTGGCCTCTAAATTAGCTTGTACTTCATTGATTTAAACAAACTTCATTTGGGGTTACAAAGCTAAGGTCCTTTGAATTAAAATTAGCTTGTCCTTCAACTCCTTTTTGTTGACATTATCATGCCATGTGAAACTTTATGATTGTTCCATGCACTTATCAAGAGAACCTTGATGACATCATTATTAATGATGTGTCATGTTTTTAGCTCACTACCTATCTCTTTGATCCTAACTCTAACCCAATGAACATTACACACCCTTTTGTATACAATGACATTACACACCCTTTTGTATATAGGATACTTGGTAGAGTCATATACCCTCATGCATATTTCAATCTTTATGCATTTCCTTTACCTACAACCTTGACCCAAACTTGTAATATTATATAATTACAACTTAAATTAGGATAATCAAGTTCACATAGGCCAAAACATATACTTACATGTGTGCCACAAAGCTTAAGATTTGTGAAGACAAACATGATCACACCATGTGACAACCTGTTTGTGTGCCACACCATCCACAATGGAATAATCAATGACATCAAGGAGGGTATTGGCCAACCAAATCTTGCCACATGTTAGAATGACGTTAGAGAGAAAAATCTAATCAAGTAGACACGTGGAGGCTTCTAGAGTGCCATGCAACATTGGGAAATTTTGAGTACTTGAATGTTTCCTTTAAAAATTTGGATAAATAAGGCAAGTCAAACTAGAAATGTTAATGAAGTGTAATTTATAAATTCTTAGAGTACATGAAATTGGAAAGATTTTATGTCTCGTGTTCTTTTGAGTTGCACAAGTTATTATATGTACCCAATTTTAAAATTAATTGATAGTTCCTTTAGAATGGGACCCTGGGAGGGTTTCATTCCTAATACTTTATGACACGTGATTTGTCTAAAGAATTTGATGCTTGTGTAATTTCATTTAAAAGTACTTGGTTAGGCCTGAAACCCAAACAAATTTCAAACTTATTGTTCATTACTTGTGTAAGTCTTGGGACTTCAATAAATATCAATGTAAGTCTTGGGACTTCAATAAATATCAATTTCGGAAGTAAAAAGTACCCTTTGAACTATTAAAGAATTCATAACCCATCATTGTCACATGGCAATATTTGGAACCAACACTTCCAACCTTATCTAGAAATAGGTTATAAAAAGGGAGGAAATGGCATGGACTACACATGTGGTTGGACCATGTGTTAGAACCTAGGGTATGCACCTATCCTACAAGTCCATTATTGGAGAAATAATACTCCCATATGGCAAGGTATGGTTGGTCCATTCACATGCTACATTAGTGATAATGATGTCATCATGTTGGCGTGGGGTCTGTGAACTCATCACATGGCCCTTTATCCATGTTCCTCATTACCATTTCCTTGTGGGCCCCTTCTCTTCTTCAAAAACCTAAAGTGATATAAAAGTTGTTTTTATTTAGGGTTAGGTCTAAAGGAATTTATTTAATTGCATAAAACATAAGAATTTCAATCCACCCATTAGGGTTCTAGAACCAAAATATTAAGGAAGTATATGTTAGTGCCTCATTGTGGTAGGACCTTACTATTCCATGTGTCATGCCACCCAAAAACCTAAAGTGATATAAAAGTTGTTTTTATTTAGGGTTAGGTCTAAAGGAATTGATTTAATTGCATAAAACATAAGAATTTCAATCCACCCATTAGGGTTCTAGAACCAAAATATTAAGGAAGTATATGTTAGAGACTCATTGTGGTAGGACCTTACTATTCCATGTGTCTTGCCACCCTGCATTGATTAAATAATAAAATTGAAATCCATCCTTTGTGAAATACTTGACTTACTTACCCAAATACACTAGCATTGTGATCTAGACCCTAAACATTAATGAAGTTTACTTAAATGGCCTATCAACTGACAACCTTATTGAATTTATTTAAATGATGTGTCCCTTCTTGCTCTTAGAATGTGTTCTTGTAATTGTCCCCCTTATCCATATCAACATCCTTCTTATCCTTCTCTCAAATGGACTATAAAATTTATAGAAATTATCCTTTTATCATTGTCAAGTCCAATGTTGTTGGAAATTCTGTTTTCATTGATTTCAAAGGATGTCATTGATATCACAGGTAGGGGGAGACTAACTATTTTCAATGGTAGGGGGAGACTCTGAGAATTGAACCAGACAAACAAAGGAAGCATCCAGAACATGAATCCATGGACAGAAAAAGGAAACAGAGAACATATTTGTGCATAGATAGGTTCCTGAAAGATATTGCAGACATGATGAGAAATAAAGAATATAGGTATGAATATGTAGAAGAGGTGTTAAGCATGCACTTAGGATGGGATGAAAGTGAACAGTTGATCCAAGAGAATTCGAGCTACATAGAGTTGAAGAAAATGAAGATTGGAAGCTAGATGAGATCAAGAAGGTACAAAGATAAACCTTGTGGCAGAATGATTATAGACTGTTGAAGCTCGATGGATAGAGGAATCATCCAGATTGTTAAGACCAAAGATACTTAGATTTTTACCATGAAGGAAACTTTTTGTTTGAGTCAGAGGACATCGAATTCGTTGATTCAACATAGAGAAAAAATATGGATCTTTGGTCAGAGCATGCAAGGTGACATAGAGTCCGATGATGAAGGAGACTTTGAGTCAATGAAATTCATTGATCTATCAAAGTAGTTGTGGGAGAGAATTTGGACCGTTGGTCGGATGGAAAGGCCATTAGAGAGTTTGTGTGCAATATTGCACAAGGACTCCGATGGGACAAACTCGAAATTAACTGGAACCGTTGATCTAACAGAGGAATAAAGAACTAATAATCGTGGTCGTTGGCAACATATTTAAGTTTTTAGAGTGATCACGTGTAATGAAAATTGTTGATCCATCAGAGAATAGTCTTGGAAAATCTTGGACCGTTGATCGGAGTGCGAGCCATCGGAGTGGGTTTTGATACTTGTGAATGGAGTTTGACGACGAGAAGGTTCGAGCACTATATATCCATCATAGTATCTACCTCAAGTGTTGATATATGATGATTCATTTCAAGGAAGGAAAGTGACACCAGGGTGATGTGTTGTGACAGCTTGGCGGTTAGAGTGACTAGGATGTCGGCGTGGTAGATAGAGTGTTCCAGGGGTGTTGTGTGTAAAATTTTGATTGTGCTAGAAAAGAGTGGACCCATTTCAGCGTGGAGACTCTCAATTATTGATTAGACACAACAAGTATATCTCCACCATTCATCAGAGAATTGTTGGAGTGGACTATGACACCTACAATGAACATACTCCCACAATGACAAAGAGCGGGGGTGAGCAAATCTTAGTCGTTGAAGTCAAGTAGATATTTTTTTTTCATCAATTGTCGAAGTAGACTATATGACCTGTGGTGAACATACACCAACAACGACAAGGGACTCTATGAGCCAACAAGATTTATAGATCCCTTGGAGAGTTTGGTCAGAGAAGATCCTGACCGTCGGTCATAAAGGTTAGGTCTCTCGGAGTGGATTTATTAAGAAGTGGACGACAACGACGAAGAGGACCTCGACATCCAATGATAATCATTGATCGAAGAGCAGAAATGAAAGGACAACCATATATCTGTCGTGAACCCATTTGGATGTGGATATCTTTAGGCCGTTGTATCAATTCTCAGTAGTTGAGTTGGCACGACGAATAGATCTCTGTCGCTCATCGGAGTGGATCACGTTACCAATAGTAAACATACTATGACAACCATGATGACGATGAGGAACTATGAGAATGATTATGATCCATAGATCGACAAGAAGGTGAGAAGTAATCTCAGTCGTGGTCCCACCTGATCAGTTAAAGAGAAAACGAAGAGAGGAGAGATAACCATCATGTACGTTGAAGGAGTGATCCGATCAGAGCCATTTATTTTATCTCCTAAGGATTTTTGGATCCGTCAAAGAATATCTTCAGAGAAGATCCATCGAATTGAAGTTTATATCTGTGATATTGTTATTTCGATGATGATGATCATTGACTTGGTGGAAAAGAGAGAATAGATTGACAAATGATTTAATAAGGGAAATATTCAATGGCTTCTGAGTGTTGAGGCGGTGTTGAGTGTTTTGGTACCCCGATGATCCCGATATCAAGGAAACAATCAATGAACGATATCAAATCTAGTCTAGATCCAATGGTGGATGAGCAGAAAGGAACCAATGAATAGATCATGTGAGAAGGAAGGTGTCTGAACCAGTTTCAAAAGATATTTGAAGCCCAATTTTGAGGAAGAAGTAAAGGGATTTGGAGCCAATCCCATGGATTTATTTTTATGGACAAATCCATTAAAACATGGAGTGTATAAATTCCCTGAATTTGTCTTGAGGAAGTATTGGAGAAAAAAGAGTGGAAGGATTTGCATGTAAGTGTAAGAGAGTTGAGGCTTTGAGGTTTGTAGTGGGAAAATAATGGGAGAGTGAGGAGTTCTGAGTCTACAAAACCAAGATAGTGGAAGAATGTGAAATTGTGTGTGAGCAAACTTGAATGGAAGTGGAGCTTTGTGACTCTAAGGCTCTCAGGTGTTAGAGCAAGTATGTGAAGAAGTGGAAGAATGCATATAATTTGATAGAGTGAGGAGTTGTGAGTTTTAAAAACCAAGAAAGTGAAAGAGTACATGTGAGTAGGATAAAATCTAAGGTTCACAAGGCCGATGATACAAGAGAATAGAAGAAAGGAAGATATGAACTTCTGAGGGTGGTTGGGAGGTGTAAGGAATTTCTAGACTTGTGCAGAATGAAAGTGTTGAGACAAAGCAACAAATTTATACAGGTGAAATATTGAAGGAAATAGATAATCTAGTATTATTGACATCTTGAAAAGATTGATTTTTCCAGTAAAATTGATATCTATAGGTAGTGATGTTTTGGTGCTCAACTAAGAATATTGGTGTCTCCTACAAGTTGGCGCCTACAAACATTATTGTTGATTGGGTGCTCATCTAAGGGGATTGGTGTCTCCCACAGGTTGGTGTCTGCAAACATTATTGTTGAGTGGGTGCTCATCTAAGGGGATTGGTGTCTCTTGCACGTTGGTCCCTACAAACATCATTGCTTAGTGGGTGCTCAACGAAGGGGATTTGTGTCTCATGTAGGTTGGTTTCTGTAAAAATTATTACTGAGTTGGTTCTCAATTAAGAGGATTGGTGTCTCTTGCAGGTTAGTTCTTGCAAACATTATTACCGAGTTGGTGCTCAATCTAAGAGATTGGTGTCTCCTATAGGTTGGTTCTTGCAATCATTATAGTAGTAAGTTGGTGCCTACAATATTTTATAAATATTTTTTTGTGGTTTTATCCTTTATTGGGTTTCCACGTAAAAATATATGTGTATTGCACCTTTGTATTGATCTATGTTGATATGTAATTCTATGAATTACTTATGATTAATTCTGTGATGATTAGTTAAAGTGGTAAAAAGAAAAAGTGGCTAAAATATGTCCAATACTCATCCACCTCCCCTCTCAATATTTCTAAATCTTCCAACAATTGGTATAAGAACGGTTTCCTTGATGAATAGTCTAATCACTAGAAGGAGAATCCTTGTAGCACACATGGACTGGATTCCAAAACATTCATTTGATGGAACAAAATATATAATATGGAGTACAAGAATGGAGACATAACTACACGCACTAGGGTATGATGTCTGACAATTAGTTGGCATTGGTTACACAACCTAAAAAAGTCCACCAACAAATGATCTAGAAAGGAGGCATGTGAAAACAATACAGTGGCCATGAATTCCATTTTAAGTGGCTTAATGGATTCTGAAAAATCCAAAGTGGGACAATGCACATTAGCCAAATAACTTTGGGACAAGCTACAACATCTTCACGCAAAGCAAGGAGCCTTAGACATGTTAAAATGGACAAGGGAAGAAGAAAACAAAGAAAGTGACAACCCAGATAGTGAATCATATGTTGAGGAGGATCATGAAAATACAAAGACATTACTATGTTTAAATGTCTTATTTGTGGATAAATAGGACATGTTGTTGCTGAATATTGTTATGCAAAAATTAGAAACATACAAGAGGAGAATCTATACTTCAATAAGGATAGAATCTATTCTGATTATAGTGACAATGAAACAAAAAAATAAATCTTGAGATTGAGGTTGAAGTGGATCTTGAAGGCATTTGTGCTTTAGAAGAAATAGACAGACTCAAATAAAATAATATAAAGATGAAAAATGAATTGCAGAAGTATGAAGATGAGATAGTTGAACATAAAAGAGGACCTATTTTTGATCAAGATGGAATCAAAAATCTTAGAAGAGAGAATATGTTACTGAAGGAGCAACTCTCACAAAGCCTTGAAGAAAAAAGAAAAAATAATTAAACTTCAAGTTGAAGAGGTAGAAGTAACACATGAATTGATGGAAAGACAACTAAAAGAAAAGGATCAACGGTGTGAGGAAATCGAAGCACAAAACACCTCTCTTATAAAATTCTTAGAAGAGGAAAAAAGGTTAGAACAAGTAGTGAGAAGTCAATTGAAAGAAAAGGAAGAAAATTGTGAGAAGTTGAATGTTGAAATTGATTCCTTAAAAAAGGAACTAAAGAAAACAACTGATCATCTAAATAGAAGCTTGAAGTTTGAAAATAGTACAAAAATATTAGATAAAATTCTCAGTCATCAAAGATCACCATTAAAAAAAACAAGCCTTGGCTATGACAATAATTAGAAGACCCTTAAAGAAGATGGAAGCTCTAAGTCACCAGAAAATAAAATTGAGGAGAAGCATGAAAGCTATGCAAATATTCTTAAAAGCTCCAACCATAGTGGAGACAACCACAAGGAAAGAAATAATGACCAACAAGAGACTGATTTCTCATTCAAGAAAGATAAGGACGAGTTTAGTAGAGGTGCTCCATCAAGAAGACCCTTCACAACCAGGTATCAATTTTTTTTTCTTGGTTATTGTTTTGGTTGCAAAAATTTTGGTCATAAGGAAATATATTGTAGAGTCTATGGAAGAAATAATTATGTGACAAACATAAGTAGAATACCTCAAAATTATGAGGATGATCACATGAACAAATGGATTAGAAGTTTTCATGGGACTATTGATAGAAACTACAATCCATTTTCTACCCTACATTACAAAGTTGAATGTTACAAATGAAATAACTATGGACACATAGCACAAGATTGTAGAAGCGACATAATATAACCTTCTAGACCAGGATATAAAAAGGTATGGAAGAGAAAACAAGAAAAATAAAATAAGGATGAATGTGAGCAAGCGTGGTATGCACAAAACAAAGAGCATAATGCCATCACCAAACAAAAGTAAGATACTACAAATGTTTGGAAGAGAAAACAACAAGAAGAAGAAATGATAGCCATGTTGAAGTAATATACTACAAATGTTTGGAAGAGGAAAGAAGAAGAAGAAGAAATGATAGCCATGCTGGTGCAGACTACTCTCCTAGCACAAAATGAAATCTCAAGTCACATAATCAGTGGACCAAAGTCCATAAAAGATATGAACAGGGAAATGTATTCATGTAAAAATGAGAACTTGATGAAGGAGGCAAAAGAATTTGATAATTCAAAGGATAAGGAAATACTTTTGAAAATCAAGGGACATGTAAGAGAAGGCCATGAAGTTCAAAAAGACGTTGTTATGAAGGAAACATAACTAGTCCTAAGCGATGGAAGAATAATGTTGATACGAGAAAGAAGGCAATTATTGCATATAGTTCAAGTAATGACAAGAGCATATGACAAAGAGAGCCTTCAAGCATCCAAGTAAAGAATCCATCAAGATTCAAGAAATCCACGAAGGTATAATAAAGTAAGTTTCATAATTTATTACAGTTGTAATGAAAATGGCATAGGATAAAATAGAGAAAATAAGAAGGCTCCCAAGACACAAGTCTATGTAAAGGATATGATGAAGCATGAGGTTGAAAAAATCAAAGAGGAATATATTGGAAGAAGTTTAAGAAAATCACAATTGCAAGTAGATTATAAGTTCTTTTTCAAAACTTTGGATTGAATCACTACAAGGAAGATAGAAATAAATTGCTAAAATGAAGCTGAATTGCTTGCCATTCTCAAGTATGTTGTCACCATGACATAGAAGACAATGTTTGAGAAATGAAGAAACCACAAACTAAAATTGATAGTCTTCTATTGAGATGTGAATGATGCATAGAAAAATTGGAGCTGATGATAGCTAGAATGAATGGATAATATATATGATTATGCATGAAAATATGTCACTATTCTATTTAATTGAAATGACATGAGTTACAACAGAGTGGTGCAAGTAATAAAAAAAATTCAATGTCCTGGTATACAAGAATTATGGAGGATCATGTAGCTGATAATCTTCAGAGGATACATTGTAGGCTGATTGATCTTATGTATAACATTATAACATATTTTTGGTCCACATGATAGCATTTGAAAAAACATCATCACAACAACAAGCTTCAAAAAGTCATATTGCTACAATAGATTTGAATTCTCTTGATGAAACAAACATTGAAAGACATTCAGGTAGAATATGATCAGCCCATGTCAATTCTATGTGACAATACCAGTGCAATCAACATATCCAAGAATCCATTCATGCATTAAAAAACAAAGCACACTCCAATCAAGTATCACTTCTTGAGAAAGCAAGTCACAAAGAAGAATGTCAAACTGGAGTATATTGGCACAAATAATAGGTTGTTGATACCTTTACAAAACCTCTTCTTAGAGAATTATTTGAGTATCTCATACATAAATTAGGGTCGTCATTATGCCCTCTAATCATTAAAGTGCTACGAGAATAGCACCATATCAGGGGGGAGCTACAAAAAGAGAAGAAGGTCATTTTTTGTAGAAATGAAAAATTAAGAGTACAGTGAAAGGGGGAAAAATCTCTTTGTCATTGATGTTAAAGGGGGAGAGTAAAGAGATTTGCAGAAAGAAAGAATTGCATGAAACAAAGGAGTACCAAAATAAATAAATGTTTCCATGAATGACAAAGGGGTAGTTTGTTGGAAATTGTGTTGTCATTGATGTCAAAGGATGTCATTGATGTCACAGATAGGGGAAGACTAAATGTTTTCAATGATAGGGGGAGACTCTGAGAATCGAACCAGACAAACAAAGGAAGCATCCAAAACATGAATCCATGGAGAAATAGAGGAAACAAAGAACATCTTTGTGTGCAGATAGGTTTTTGCAAGATATTGTAGACATGATGAGAAATAATGAATACAATTCTACATATGTAGAAGAGGTGTTGAGTATGCGCTAGGCATAGGATGAAAATGAACAGTCGATCCAAGAGAATTCAGGCTACACTGAGTTGAAGAAAATGAAGATTGGAAGCTAGATGAGATCAAGAAGGTACAAAGCTAAGCCTTATGGAAGAATGATTACAAACTATTGAAGCTCGATAGATAGAGGAAGCATCCAGAATATTAAGACCAACAAGAATCATACTGTTACCATGAAGGAAACTTTGTGTTTGATTCAGAGGACATCCCAACCATTGATTCGACATAGCGAACAAATCTGGATTGTTGTTCAGAGCATGCAATGTGACATAGAGTCTGACGATGAAGGATACTTTGATTCAGTGGTAGTTGTTGATCTATCGACACAGTTGCAGGAGAGAATATAGACTTTTGGTCGGATGACAAGGCCATCAAAGCATTTGAGCGCAAGATTGCACAAGGACTCTGATGGGAGAAACTCAGATTTAACAAGAACTATTGATCTATCGGAGGACCGGAGAATTGGGAATCATGGTCATTGGAAACACATTTAAATTTTCGAAGTCATCAAGTGAAATGATAACCATTGATCCATCATAGAGTAGTCTCGAAAAATCATGGACCATTGATTAGAGTTTGATCCATTGGAGTGGGCTCTGATACTTGGGAACGAAGTACGATGACGAGAAGTTCTAAGGACCATATATCCATTAGAGGATATACCTCAATCATTTATCTATGATGATTCCTTTCGATGAAGGAAAGTGACGTTAGGGTGATGTGTTGTGATAGCTTGCCGGTTAGAGTGACTAGGATGCCAATGTGGCAGCTAGAGTGTTCTGGGGGTGACGAGTGCCATCTTTTGATTGTGTCAAACAAGAGTGGGCCTAGTTCGACATGAAGACTTTCAGTTTTTTATTAGACGCATCAAATATATCTCCACCATTTGTCGGAGAATCCTTGGAGTGGATTGTGACACCTACATCGAACATACTTTGATGACAATGAAGAGAGGTTGTGAGGAAATCTCATTTGTTGAATTCAAGTAGATCTTAATCATTCATCAATGGTCTAAGTGGACTGTGTGACCTATGGTGAACATATGCCGACGAAGACAAGGGACTCTACAAGCCAATGAGATCCATATATCCCTTGGAGAGTTTGGTCAGAGAAGATCCTGACCATTGGTCATAAAGGTTAGGTCTATTGGGGTGGATTTATCGAGAAGCAGAAGACGATGATGAAGAGGAACCCAAGATCTAATGATAATCATTGATCGAAGAGAAGGAACGAAACAACATCCATAGATCTGTCATGAGCCTAGCTGGACGTGGAGATATTTAGGTCATCCTATAAAATCTTTGCCATTGAGTTGGCAAGACAAATAGATCTATGTCATTCATCAGAGTGGATTGTTTTACCAATAATAAACATACTATGATGATGACGACGACGACGATGATGATCTTGACAATGATGACGATGATGAAAATGACAAAAAACTATGAGAATGTTTATGAGCCATAGATCAGAGAGAAGGCGATATGTAATCTCATCTCTAGATTTGTCATGGTCCCACCTGATCAATTAAAGAGAAAATGAAGAGACAAAATATAATCGTCATGTAGGTTGAAGGAGTGATAAGATCAGAGCCATTGATTTTGACTTCCGAGGAACATTGGATCCATCAAAGAAGATCGTTGGAGAAGATCCATCGAAATTGAAGTTTATATTTGTGATCTTTCTATCTCAACGACGACAATCTTCAGCATGGTGGAAAATAAATACTAGATTGACGGTCATAATTTAATAAGGGACAGATCCGATGGTTGCTAAGTGTTGAGGTGGTGTTGAGTGTTTTTGTACCTTGATGATCCCGATATCAAGGAAACAATCGATGGAAAATATCAAATCCGGTCTATATCTAATGGTGGCTAAGCACAAATGAACCAACTAACATATCACATGAGAAGGAAGGTGTTTGAGCCAGTTTCATAGGATCTTTGAAGCCCAATTTTGAGAAATAAGTAAATGGATTTGGAGCCGACTCCATGGATTTATTTTTGTGGAAATATCCATGAAAGTGTGGAGTGTATAAATTGCCCGAATCTGTCTTGAGGAAGTGTTGGAGAAAAAATTGTGGAAGGATGTGTATGCAAGTGTAAGCGAGTTGAGGCTATGAGATTTGTAGTGGGAAAAGAATGGGAGAGTGAGGAGTTATGAGTCTGTAGAACCAAGAGAGTGGAAAACATTTAAAGTGTGTGTGAGTGATCTTGAAGGGAAGTGGAGCTTTGTGACTTTGAGGCTCTTGGATGTGAGAGAAAGTATGCAAAGAAGTGGAAGAATGCAGATGAGTTGATAGAGTGAGGAGTTTTGAGTTTGCAAAACCAAGAAAGTGGAAGAGTATGTGCAAGTAAGAGATTCTTTGAGGCTCACATGTTCGAGGATACAAGAGAATGGAAGAAAGGAAGATATGAACTTCTCAAGGTGGTTGGGAGGTGAAAGGAATGTCTGGATTTGTGCAGAATGAAAGTGTTGAGACAAAGCAACATATTTGTTGATCTAGATGGATCTTGGTGGCCATCCACCTTTTCCACTGAATCACCATTTTGAGCCAGTAGTTTTGATAAACCATTATATTCACCCGTTTGATGGAGAATGGAATGTAATGTCATCTTCATTTTTTAATTATAGACATCATGTAATGATTTCCTAGTGGTTTTATGTACATGCCTACAACATAGCGTTAATGCACCGGATCCCATTAGAAATTTGCAGTTAAGCATGCTCAGGATATAGTAGTACTGGGATGGGTGATCGCCCAAGAAGTCCTAGTGTTTTACATGCGTATGGAATTTTATAAACTTAGTCCAATTTATCCCACATGCATCATGGGAATTGTTCTCCTCTCACTCTCTCATATATAATTGAGGTGAAGGAGGCCTTTTAAGCAAGAAATGGAGTGTGATGTAAATCTTGTTGAGAATGAAGCATAGCCAACATCTCTTTCTTTTCAGAGATAGGTTGCCCCATTCTGCCATTTTGTGTTCTACAATGTTTTTCTCTCTTTTTCATTAATAGAAGTTGGGTTTTCACTATATTTCTGTGTTCTCCACATTATCTCTTTGTATTTACTTGTTATATATCTATTATATTCTTGTATTCATGTCATTCTTATAATAATCCGGATCATTTGTATAGGTGAAATCTTGAAGGAAAGAGATAATATTGTATCATTGACAACTTGAAAATATTGATTTTTCTAGTAAAATTGATATCTACAGGTAGTGTTGAGTTGGTTCTCAGCTAAGGGGATTGGTGTCTCCTGCAAGTTGGTGCCTGCAAACATTATTGATGAGTGGGTGCTCAACTAAGGGGATTGGTGTTTCCTATAGGTTGGTACCTGCAAACATTATATCTAAGTATGTGCTCATCCAAGGGGATTGGTGTCTCCTGCAGGTTGTTTCCTGCAACAACATTGCTCAATGGGTGCTCAACCAAGGATATTGGTGTCTTCTGCAGGTTGGTGCCTGCAAACATTATTACTAAGTTGGTGCTTAGTCAAGGGGATTGGTATATCCTACAGGTTGGTGCCTGCAAACATTATTACTTAGTTGGTTCTTAGTCAAGGAGATTAGTGTCTTCTGCAGGTTGGTTCCTACAAGCATTGTAGCAGTAGGTTGGTGCCTACAGGATTTTATAAATATTTTTTTTGTGGTTTTATCCCTTATTGGGTTTCCACGTAAAAATATATGTGCATTGCGCCTTAGTCTTGATATTTGTTGATATTTATTTCTCTACATTACTTATGATTAATTATGTGATGATTAGTTAAAGTGGTAAAAAGAAAAGTGGCTAAAATCTGTCCAATACTGATTCACCCCCCCTCCCAGTAATGTTGAATATTCCAAGAAACACAACAATTTTGAAGTTCTAAGACATTGAAGCATGAAATCCTAATCCCAACCCATCTAAACATGAAATTAATTTATAATACATATAATAGTCAAAGTTGGGTACGTGGCAAGGTCTTGCTACCCTTGAAGACAAATGGACCTAATACCTCAGAGTCACAAACCTCAAAATAAGCTATGAATTAATTTCTTGTTGGGTCTTAGTAATTTTTAATGTAATCTAGAGGACATGAAATCCAAGCTATCCTTGACATTGTATCTCCAAAAAATTTACTCACGGGGTCCCAAGTAACATTTCCATAGAAAATGTGTGTGCACATTTCATTGGCCTTTATCATCCTAGATGTAACATTGTAATATTTTTATTAGACACATTTTCTTTTATCTCATTTTATTCACGTCGTCAATACCACCTAAAGGCTCATATTGGTCATGCATAATATGAGTATTCCATATGGATGTGTAAATTAAAAATATTTCATGAAGGAATTCCACACAACCTAACCCAGGAAAACATGAACAACCATATTTTCTCATAATATTTGACCTAAAATAATATAAAATGTTGGTATATAATATATCAAGTACAAGGATAAATTTATACAACCCATGGACATAAAATTCATGACTTTTTCAATGGTGGCTTGCCATGTTGGTTAAAGCAAGGTTGTTATTGGACAAATCGGTAAGTGCAGACACAAAATGATCTCCCTAACTTCAACAAGAAATTAGAACAAAACAAGACATAATATAAAACTTTCCCTAAGTTTTAACTATCAAGCATACTAACTAACAAGATATAAATGACATACCTTTTAAATGTCGTATGTCCTCGCTAGTGTCATCCTCACTCTGTTCTAGGGCTTATGGGATGTTGAACCTGTAAAAATACATAAGCCAAGAAAGTGAAAGCAACGATGTATACTCAACGAAACCTATGTATGTGATCAAGGAGTCATACAATAACATAAGACCAATTTTATGGGAAAGAAATATTGTTGTATTAGAAATATGAAAAGGAGAATACAACTGATGCCTTGATGTTTTAAGGTCCCTTCCAATAGTTTCTTTCTTCCCACACACTTTTGTTCCACGGATATTGAGACTGTAGATTTGAAAATCACTCACAATCTATCTTGACAAAGAAAATATCGTAACCAACATAGTACCAAACTCTTGGCTAGACTAATATCTCATTAGCTAAATATCTATAACTAATGTTGAAGTTCCAAAAATTCTCTAACCATTCCAAAATCTCACACCAAAATCTACTCCCAAACTAGCTTTCCTCATGAGAATTCCCCTCCTTTTATAACCTGAAAAGGATAGGGTGAGGAGGTTAGGATGACCCCATGAGATCAGAGATATGAATTAGATCCAAACTGATTAGATGCCACCTCACTCTCGAAGCTTCTACTCCAGAAGCATCGAGAAGCTTCGCTTTTTCCTTCGTACGAAAAATCATCGCACCCTTAACACTAAGAAAGGTGCGACAACGTCGCACGCTACTGTGGTGCAACCTGCGATGATCCTAGATCATATCGTCGCACCCTTAACACTGAGGAAAATACGATGACGTCGCAGACCACTATGGTGCAACATGCGACGATTCTAGATCATCACACCCTTAACACTAAGCAAGGTGTGATGATCCTTCTTTATAGGGTTTTTTACAAAGGAAAAGACAATTTCCCTCTTTCTGGGCAAATGTGTCTTCATTCTTCTTCAGAGATTTAGGCCATTGATCCTTCTAAAGACAAAGGATAGGTGTACATCATTAATGGTCATAAGGGTGATTAAACTAATGTGTAACAAAGGTGTTGTTATATCCACCCACTAAGGTTTAAGTGTCTTTAGTTACATGTTGTGCATGTTCTCATGCTTGTGTACACTAGTACTTGGTATTGCTATTGGGGCTAGGTAGAACTCCTATGTGACTTTGAAAATATACATTCCCTCACTTGTGGCATATTAGTCAAATGGTGTATTTTGTAGCTCCTAATACATGTCTACTTCATTGAATATCTCAAGTTGGATGGTGTCACTTACCAATGTTGACCAGAAGAATCTAATAAAGAGAATGGAAGACCTCCTTAGTGTTATGAACCAAATAAGAAAAATAAACACAAATTTAGTAATTGCATGCCTAAATGATGATAATGAGAGAATGAATAATAAATATCTTTCAATGGGGCAATCTCTTAGTACAATATATCCAATTGCATGACATAATATTATCATTCAAATGAGTCTCCTTGATGTATATATAGGAGATGAGGAGGGTTAGAAGATATTCTACAATAATAAGTCTACATAACTATAACTAATGTAATGATAATCAATGAGGTCTAGGACTAAGGGATTAACATGCTCCTCCCCTAAAAATAGGTGTTGACATAAATGTTGATCAACTATATATTCTTTTCTATGACAAAACATCTTCCCAAATCACATTTTCTATCATTAGGTTCTTCCACTTATTGAGGTACTCATTAATTTAACTAGTTCTTAGTTTCTTGATTTGTGTTTCACTAACTATTTCAAGTTCTAGTATGAATTTTCCCTCTTCTTAATCTATGATAGAATAATTTGAATTGGGATATTGTCATCAATTATCTTATTTAAACATGAAACATGGTATCTTTGATGGCCATGTGAAGTAGGAGGAAAATATAATCTATAACCCATATTTCTAATCCTCTACAACATCTTATAGGGACCTTAATACTTGGGTGATAATTTATTGTCCTTGTTTTGTTGCTTGAGGGAAAACTATTTGTATATTGGTAGCCTAAAAAATACTTGACCCCCCACTACAAAGTTCCTTTCATTGTGATGTTGATATGTTTGTGACTCACACAAAGTTCCTTTTGAGATATAGACAAATGATCTTTCAATAGTTGGAGAACCTCTTGCTAGTGTTGGATTTGATCCTTTGCCACCTGAACCTTAGGATTCCCTTTGGAATGTGATGTTATGCATGGAGAATGATACCCATGGAGATCCATAAACTAGGTCATGTTGGATGAAGTATATAAGGAAGTGCCGTACCAACATTATACCAAAGGTAACCAACTAATCCATTGTGACTACTTATCATATCCAAATCAATGGATATATCCTTCTGAGAATTTATTCACAATCTCAATTTTCCCATCAAATTGGGGTTGGTAAGAGGAGGTGTGAATAAAGGAGGACTTGTGAGATAGTTGAGTACCCAAACAATAAAATAGTCAATTCAAATACTACTAGTGAAAATTGGATCTCTGTTAGGGGTGCCAAGTGTGGGAGTGGTTGTTTACAACCCCATAGGGAAACAAGAATTAACATATGCTAGAGGATTGGGAGAAAAATTTGATATTTATGCTGAATATATAGCCCTATTACAAGGTATCATGACATTGCATGCAGGACATGTTAAAAATCTTGTGGTCATTGGAGAACCCATAGTGATCATCTGATAAATGAGGAAGCTCTCAAAAGTGAGATCTCCAAGCCTATTTAGACTGATAGATAGAATACAAGAAATAGATAGTCATTTTGAGAAGATAAATTTTTTCCACATCCTCTATCATTTAAATTCAGAAGTAGAATCTATGGATAATAGGGATGCACTATTGAATTAGGGTCAAGTTTTCCAAAATGGGGGTGGGGGGGATTATTTTGAAATATCTTTCATGACTACCACAATTATGAGTTATATTATAAACACCCACAATGAAATGATGAAAAAGTTTCAAGCAAACTATGTCACATGTAAGGGTGCTTAACTCACACCATCCCCCCCTTACTCTTGCAATCCATCACTATGATTAAGCCTTTAATGGAGGGAGGAGTGAGCATGTCCATCAACAAGTTGATAAAGGATTTAAGTGTGGTCTTGATTAACCTTGTAGGAGTGTTTTTTGCAAGAAAACAATAACTCGAAATATTTTTTCACCCTCTCACATTAATGTTGGAGACTAGCACTGCAGTGGTGCCATGGAGGTTAGAGAATTTCCAAGCAGGTTGAGTGCAAGCAGGTTGACATATTTTATAAGATGGAATGTTGGGTTTAGGTTGTACCTCCTATTTAATCATCACCCTCATTTAAAGTGGAGATCAAAATATGTTGCAATAGTAATAATTCCTATGACACAACTGAATTATGTTGGCTAATTTGAATCCATGATCATTTGTTAGAGGGGTTGTAGATAGTCATTACTCAAATGGAAAATAATGTCCACAACTATATGGAGGAAATAAAGTCTATTTTTTTATATTTGAAGCTAAGGATGGACATTCAAAATACTTAAATAGAACATCTAATATCTGAGCATGACATGTTTTGTCTATATCATTCCTAATTTAGCTAGAATTCCCAACTATAGAGGAATTTATAGTTCATCAACTCAACAAGCCCATGGAAATTGATGAATCTAACAAAGATAAGGAAACTCAAAATCAATAGTAATTCTCCAATGAATATTTTCACTTCTTTTATCCAGGTTTATGCTTTGCAATTTTAAGTTTTTACTAGGGTGGTTTATTAGAATTTAAAGTACTAGGGCTAGTATCTTTTTGAGGAAGATTGTAAAAGCATGGTGGGGTTTAGATAAAACCCCTGCATATTTTTCTCTTTTTGAATTTCATAGTTCTAGACTCAAACATTTTGATTATATGAACTCGTTGTTTGGTTCAGTTACAATTCCCCTTTGATATAATCTATACTCATTTAAGTTAAAATAAAATACTAATAGATTGGATCTCTATCACTTACAATAATCTTGTGATTGCCACACAGTTTATGAACTATTTGCATGAAATTTCTGGTTACTACACTTGCTTTAAAAGGATGCAACAAAGAGAAAAATGGGCATACTTTGTGAGTTGACTCCACCACCCCAATGATGAAATTGTTCCATTCATACTTTGGTAGAACCATGATAAAATACATTGGGACCTCTTCCCAACACTGAATTGGTATGGATAAGGGTTTTTGAAGACCCAAGGTCTTGATCATTTGTCCATTGTTTTGATGGAAAACCAAACACTCTGCCACATGATTTTGGACATCAATTTGAAGACTGTCCTAGAAAACATCCTTCTTGATTCTATTATAAGTTTTCAAAAATCATGAGTGTAATCCTATAAGAGAAGCATGCAATTCAGAAAGGACCTTTTATTTGAGTTGGGATTTCTTACATAAGAATAAGAAATCCTTATACTAGAGTGAATCAATATTCTAGACTTATTTTTCTAATGCACTCAAGTCATGGTGTAGTTGCTAAATGAGTTTCCATGTAGTTTGGTCCCACTGCCATTAAATACTCGCTTCTTCCACCTAGTTTTCTTGTAGAATGGAAATAGCACAAAGGAAGGACTAATGTCATCTTCTTTCCTTGAAAGTGCATCGACCACTACATTCTCTTTCTCTTTTCTTTAGATAATTTCAAAGTCAAAACTTAGCAACTTGGTGACCCATTTTTTCTCTCCTCTAAATACATGCACTATTCCAATAAGCCTTACTTCATACTATCACGATCTATTTTTAAATTGAAGTGTCTTCCCATTAGGTAAGGGTACCATTTCTTACTACATATAGTATGACACACATTTCCTTCTCATTAATGGGTTTGAGTATGTTCTTTCCTTTAATATGGTGTCTTTTGAATGCAAGGGGCATTCCTTCTTGCATTAAAACTACACCAAAGATAGGCCTTGAGGCATCACACTCCATAATAAAGGTTTTTGTGAAATTGATCATGGCCAAGCCTGGAGTGCTACACACGACCACCTTAAGTTTCTCAAAGGTTTGGGTTTCTTCCTAAGTCCAGGAAAATGTATGTTTTTTAGTAATGTTGTTAGAGGTGCTACTATTTGATGATAGTTCTTAACAAACTTGTGATAATAGCATGTAAATCCTAAGAATCTGCTAATATTCGTCAAGGTTTTATAAATTATCCATTCCCCCATAGATTTTATTTTATGAGGGTCCACCTTGACACCCTCACGAGATACAATATACCCCAAATATTTCACTTTTTGAACCCTTGAGGCACACTTAGAATGCTTAGAAAATTGTCAGTGTTCCTTTGCAAGACCATGTCAACATGATGTGCATACTCCTTGAAATTTGTTTTAAATTAGTATATCACCAAAAAATACTGAGAGCCCCGAGGGTTAGCTCAATTGGTCTAGAGCTAGACGTGAGTTTATCATGCTTGTTGTTGGTCATGGGTTCGACTCTCTTGATTCCCTGGGGTGAGGCCCCGTAATCAGGGCCAACGATTTACTCCGCTTACCATCCATGGATCATGGGGAAGTATTCGACGGGTTTTCCGTGAGTACATTTCCTCGAAAAAAGAAATAAAAAAATACCCACACAAAATTTTGAAACAAGGGCTTGAAAAACAATCATCAAGAACTAAAATTTGGAAGGTGCATTGGTAAGGCTAAAATGAATCACCAAAAACTTGTGATGACCTTCACATGTTCTAAATTTTTTTTTTGAATGTGTTCTTCACTTATTCTAATATGATGATTTATAGAACAAAGATCAAGTTTAGTAAACAAAACCACTCTATGCAATTCATCCAACAATTCATTAATGGCATGAATGGGAAGATTATCTTTAATGGTGAGCTTGTTGAGTTCTCGATAATTTAGACACATATCCCATGAAGAATCATTTTTATGAACCATCACAAATGAAGAAGGGAAATCACTTTGTTTTGGTCAAATGATGCTAGACTCTAGCAGGTCCTAGACCATGTGCTTAATCACACTCTTCTTTGTGTAGGGACATTTGTAAGGTCAAATTTTAGGAGCCAGGGGGGATCCCCAAAATGAGTTGAATAACATGATCATGCTCTTGGAAGGGAGGAAGAAATTTGAGCATCTTGACAAATACCTTGGAATGATTACCAATAACTCTTTGAATATCCATGGGAAAAGAGGACTTAGATGACTGATTTTAGGTTTCTACAGTGGGAGTGGTTTATAGAATTGCTTGAAAAGTCCATAGTTTTCATTTTAACTTTATCGGAAAGGAATTAGATGATTCAAATCTAGTGATAACAACTACGCAAATACTCAAAATTGTCCCTTTTTGTATCATCTTTTTTCATGTTATTGGATATAACCACTTTAGATGGTCTCCATTGAATACCTCTAAGTTCAATTTCCTTAACTTCCAAGAAAAATCTCATGAAAATTTCCTGGAAATTCATAGCGACAATTGCAAATGTATTTAAATATTAGAACCCTAAGACCACATCGACAACACCCATTGGGATTGAAATCATTTGGTTATCTAGGAAATAATTCCCCATAGTGAGCTTAATACTATGAAACTTCTCTGAACAATTTATTATACTTCCATTGGCTAAACATAACCACTTGATGGTGCCAAAACCAAGAATTTTCCACTTTGACATGAAGTATTATGAACCAAATAATCAAATAAGCATAAAAAACGCCCAACGTAACAATGCCACATCTAAGTTATGAAAATGAAAAAAATGAATAAGAATACTCTTAAGAGGGGGTAATATCCTACTATATGATATCCAAATGCATAATAAAAGATGATCATTCAAATGAATTTCCTTTATATATATATATATATATATATATATATATGAAATGAAGAGAATTAAAAGACATATGACAATAATAAATCTACCTAACTATAATTTAAATAAGGATAATCAATAAAAACTAAAACTATGGACTTAACATCCAATATGATAAACCTAAAACATTTTTGAAATGAAATTATTCATACATATATATTAGAGAATGAATTTTAATAAAAAAAATAAAATTTACTAACATAAGAACTCGAAATTCAAGATAACTCTTCTAAACCATTATTTTTTATTTATAAAAAAAAAAATCACCCTTACCATAATACAAAATCAAACACTATAAATAACTTAAACTCCTTATATCCTTGTAGAGCATATTCATTCCCAAATTCCCTTTTACTCAACATCAAACACTATAAATAACTTAAACTCCTTATATCCTTGTAGAGCATATTCATTCTCAAATTCCCTTTTACTTAACTTGCTTTAAGGTATGCTAATTTAATCCAATGGTCTTCTTATTGGGTAATTTTGCATATCAAAATCACTTTCATAAGATCATTGTTTATGATTTTTATTTTATTTCATAAATACTCATTATGTATATATGAATTCATGATGAGTAATAAGCAACTTGTTATGCAACATTTAATGTTGTGACAAATGGTATATACATTATCAGATCACTTTGATATATATATCAAAATATATCCAACGATATATATATCGTTGGATGGTATGGTAGGTGATATATATATATATATATATATATATATATATATATATATATATATATATATATATATATATATATATATATATATATATATATATATATATATATATA
>JASDQU010014317.1:28812-48074 GCA_032191745.1 Picea mariana
TTTCGTCCGTATATGCACATTTATATGCGCATTTATATGCGTCATCTATATATGCGCATATACGGAAGACACCATTATGGAAGTGGTCAACTTCCATATATGCATCATCCGCATATGCACATATACAGAAGCACGCATATGCGGAAGGTGCATATAAGGATGACACATATACGGAAGGTGCATATACGAATGACGCATATACGGAAGAAATTTACTGTAATCCAAATGCGTCTTCCATATATGTGTGCTTTCATATATGAGGATTTAAGGAAGTTGTCGTCCGTATATGCACATTTATACATGCATTTATATGCGTCGTCCATATATGCGCATATACAGAAGCGCGCATATAGGAAAGACGCCATTATGAAAGTAGCCAACTTTCATATATACATCGTTCGTATATGTACATATACGGAAGCGTGCATATACGGAAGAACGCATATACAGAAGGTGCATATACAGACAACGTATATACAAAAGGTGCATAAACAAACAACACATATATGGAAGAAATTTACTGTAATCCAAATGCATTTTCCGTATATGTGTGCTTTCATATATGAGGATTTAAGGGAGTTGCCATCCGTATATGCACATTTATACGCACATTTATATGCGTCATCCGTATATGCGCATATACGGAAGACGCCATTATGGAAGTGGCCATCTTTTGTATATGCATCGTCCATATATGCACATATACGGAAGCGCGCATATATTGAATGTGCATATATGGACGACGCATATACGGAAGGTGCATATACAGAAGAAATTTACGGTAATCCAAATTTACGAAAGCGCGCATAAACGAAAGGTGCATATACGAACGACGCATATACGGAAGGTCCATATACATAAGAAATTTACTGTAATCCAAATGTATCTTCCGTATATGTGTGCTTTCATATATGAGGATTTAAAGAAGTTGTCGTTCGTAAATGTACATTTGTGTCTTTTCCCAAGAAATTATATGTTTGATTATATTATTATTATTTATAAATATAAAAACTATTAGCCTTCACTACAATTTTTTCATAATTTTAGAGTTTGGAATTTAAAGTTGTCATGATTTTAAGAATTCACATAGTCATGATTCATTTATTTAAAATTTATCAAATCTCATTAATTTGCCTTTCCTTGCTTTGAATAAAAGATGAGCCTTATCCCTTTGCTTGTTCGTTTGATTATATTATTATTATTTATAAATATTTATTAATATATTTTTAAATACAAAAACTATTAGTCTTCACTACATTTTTATCATAATTTTAGAGGTTGGAATTTAAAGTTGTCATGGTTTTAAGAATTCACATTAGTCATGATTCATTTATTTAAAATTTATCAAATTCCATTAATTTGTGTTTGCTTACTTTGAATAAAAGATAAGCCTTATCCCTTTGCTTGCCTATTTGATTATATTATTATTATTTATAAATATTTATTAATATCTTTTGAAATATAAAAACTATTATCCTTCACTACTTTTTTATCATAATATTAGAGGTTTTGATAAGCTGTATGCCTTTGGAATAATTGGTATTGATTATAAGTTAAGTTTATGGTTTGAATGCATTCATTATTTCTTTACCATGGTTTTGTTGTGGTCCTTCTTTATAATTTTCTAAAATTTTGTTGATTTTCTCTTTATATGTTTGAAAGAAATGTTAAATTTTATGTGCTTTAGCAATCCATACAAAAAAAAAATGTTTTAATTTTTAGATAATCCTGTAACTTTTTTTTCCATTGTGAAATATTTGTTTTATTATATTATTTTTTATAAAAAAATTAATTTAAATTAGATTACATGCACAAATAAAAGGCTATCTTTCTATTCATTGAGTTTTTCATAATCTTGAAACATTAATGTTTAAACTTGTATATTTAGAATATAAGTTCTTTATATTATAATATTGCACAATTAGTAACAAAGATATATTAATTTCTTGTAGAAATTAGAATATATAAAGTAGGGAATATAAAATGTGTAAAAAATGAAACTCATCTCTATATTGAAGAGGCTAGACTGCAAAACTTTGTATATTTAAATAAAACTAACTTCCATAAAACAAAACAAAAAAAATTGTGCTTTAAGTGCCAAAAAAAAATTGAGATTAAAAACATAAAACAAAGTACTAGAAATTTCATCTATTGAAAGTATATAAAAATCCATTTCTTGTAGGCTTAAATATGTTCATATCTCTGTAAGTAGCACCTATTTATACAAAAAGACTTATCAAATCTCTAAATTTGTAGCCCAAGTTACTTAAGCTTGGTGCATTGTTTAGACTTCGAAGTAGTCAACCTAGTGGGTTTTGTGAGAGCAATACTAGTTGAACATATATATTCTATGTATTGTTTGCAAGTCCTGAACCCACGTTCTTTCAATTCATTTGGTGTGATTCTTGTCCTCTTAACCATAGCATAATCATTCACCTTTTTTTGTCTCCTGTAAAAGTTACAACACTATTAATAAATATCCAAATTGAAATTGCTATAATAAAAACATGAGTATAGGGTATAGAACTTACCTTTCCTAATTTTTCTTCAAGTGGAGGTGAATGTTGTACTGGTTGAAGATAATGTGGTTTATGGTGGATTTCGAAAAAAGGTGTCGCATTCCCACCATCATTTGTGTGCAAAGGGGATTTTGGAGATGTATATGTTTTATTCTAAACATAAAATTAAAAGAAGATATAAGTATGCAACTCAAACATAATTAAATGTAAAATTTTGTTAATGATTATATAAAAGTATAAATACATGAAAACTTACTTTGCATTGCCACATTGAATGTAAATATGGTTGCAGCATTTGATTTGTTTCGTTTACATTCTTTTCAATATTTTGACTATCTTTTGGGGTTTGTAATGATTGTAATGGTTCCTTGGAAAACACCTGCACCATAAATGCACATTAATGTATAGATTTAAAAAAAAAAAAAATCTATATAATCAATCACAAATCACAAAAGATAAAAAATAAAAATAAAAATAGAATATTGATTTTAGTGTTTTTATGAAATAGGTTGTATTGAAGCAAAACTTACTTGCCTGAAAATCCCTTGAAATCTAGGTGAGTGTCGTAATGGTTGACAAGTCGATGCTCGTTGGATATCCAAGTTAGTTGAACTATATTTAGCAACAAAACTATGCAGTGATCTCTCTGGGGAATTTTGTTGCTCAGGCTAGGCATATCAATAACAATGGAGAATCAATATACAATTGATAATAAAAATAAATACCATCTAATGTTCAAATGTCTTGAAAACAATGCATGCAAAAAAATTGACTCAAGTGTGTACTCATTTTTATTACTAGTTTCCCCAGAGTTTAATATATGGGTATGCTCATCCAACTCTTCTTCCCCTACATCATTAGAAGGCCCTGTTCTTTCTTTCCGCAGTAAAGCAATATCTATGCGTTTAGATGTGTCCATACATCTATGAGGTAAACTTTGATCCCAACAATTCATTTTTTCATGATTTTTTTTCTTTGAATCATCATTGAGCTGATCAAACATAGAAACTGACTGTGAATATGAGTTTCAATGAATTTAGTCAATAATAATTAATTTATATTATTAAAAAAACACACAATTACAAATGTCAATAAATACATACCTGGAGGAAATAATTTCTTCATTGACAAATCTTTTATATGTCTGCTTTCGTGCACGACACAACCTTGCATCTACATCATATTGAATTTTTTCATTTTGTCTTTTAACCTTACTTGGTGATTTCGTTGCACGTTTAACATTTTCATATCTTACTCGACCTCTTGGGCGTGGGTGAATTGGAGGGAGATTGTGTTTGATTGCATGATGGTGATTAAGGCCAGATAGTTTTGATCTGGTCAAGATATTGACACAATCACCAACCAAACAATAAAATACTTGTTTGGTGCCTTTGATAACTACATCCCATTCATGTCTATTTTCCGTCATTTTCTCAATTTCCTATAAATGAATATGTAAACAACAATGATGTTAGAATGACTATAAAAACACCTTTAAATAAGAAACAACTATTCCATATGCCTATCTATTCTATAAATTAGATCTATGCTTATGTGTGCTAATAAAGACATTTATACATGCAACATAGGTTGTAATGTCTCCTCTATGCCTTATAATGATTTTCATGTTAACACCAAGATTCAAAGTCGAAAACAATCACCACATCATCTCATAAATTAGTCATAATAAGGAAAAAAAAAAGAAAAAAATTAAAATATTTTTATTTTAATTATATGTTTAATATGATTTTTAAGTTTATTATGTAATTTTTCAATAGATTTCTATTCTAATTATATGTTTAATATGATTTTTAATCTTATTATGTAATTTTTCAATAGATTTCTATGGTTTATGTTATTAACTTTTTAAGTTTATTATGCAAATTTCTAATAGATTTTTATGATTTATATCATTAACCTTCTAAGTTTATTATGTAAATTTCCAACAGATTTTTATGGCTAATATCATTAACCCTAGTAATCAATATTTATAGCTTAAGTCATTAACTTTTGTGGCCAATACTTATACTTAGAACTATGAATTATATTCATAAAAAATCATGTGAATTATCTCAGTCTAGTAGCTTTATGGTTTTCTAAAAAAAAATTTGTTATCAAAGCTATATTTACTCGTTATCAATGATTTTTTGTAATGCAAAGTATTTCTTTATTCAAATCCCCTAATTCAAAGTATTAATTCCATCCAACTTTTTTATGCCGACTTTTGGAAGCTAAAGCCCCTTTGGGAGACCATCCTAGCATCCTTGAAATAACTAATATTATTGACATTTGTATTTTTTGTCAAATCAAAGTTTAAATTGTAAATTAATATTATATTGAATTATATATACACACTTACTTTTGTAAATTGTGTTTACATATAAGTAATACATTATTAGGAGTTTCAAGTGTTTAATAATTACTTTAATTTTTTTTTTTATTTTGGATCACATACAACTATTATTTTAAAACTTTTTAAAGATGTAGATATAAGGAGTTTTGTTGTTAATTTCACATGTTCTCTTTTTGTTTTAAGTGTTGGGGGATAATTCTACAGGTGTCATAGTGCAATTAGATTGTTTGAATGTTTTTTCCAAGTAGATGTAAGAGAATGACAAATATTTTATAACCTTTTGTAGGCATAATAATATACAATATTATAGTCTTGAGGATTAGCTCAATTGATCTAGAGCTAGAAGTGAGTTTTCATGTTTATTGTTGGGACCACCTATTTCACTCTCTTGATTCTCAGGGTTAGGATGGTCTGATTACTCTCTTCATTCCACACTAAATATGTAACATGCAAATTGATGAAATAAGCTAACATATTTTAAAATTTTAATAGGAGTTGGAAACAAATAGATAATAACAACAAATTAACAAAGAAAACGCCAACTATGAGAAGATTAATTTGTTTGATAAATTAATTAACCTTTCGTGAGTTCATTAACCTCTGTTGTAAATCAAAGAGACCACAAATAGAATGACATCGATGTGATATTTATTGCAGGGAAACCTCTCATCTTTCTCATTTCTACAGCATTGGGAATGTTTGGTCTCTGGTTTTGGGTTTAGCCTAGTTTAGTTTTGTTTCTGCATTTTCCTAGTTTTATCAGGATAGGTAGTGATTGCGTTGCCATAGCAGCCGTCGGTAAGGGGCGGTTGAAGCTTTGATTTGATATTTTTTTGGAAAGGTCAACCTCGCATTCTGCTCGTTTTTTTCATTTTCGGGAATGTTCGGTCTTTGATTTGGGTTTAACCTAGTTTTGTTTTTGCATTTTTCTCATTTTATGTGGATAGGTTGTGATTGGGTTGCCATAGAAGCCACTGGGGAGAGGCAATTGAAGCTTTGATCTGAAATTTATAAGAAAGGCCAACCTCGCATCCTAGTCGGTGGGGAAACTTACGTGTAAGTATTTATGATGTGTTCTCTGACCTTGGAACATTTAAAATATAACATGGCTTCAACACATTCTATAGGAGCCTATAGATACAGAATTCAAGGTATTTATGTTTTCGATTTGTCATACGCAGGGATTCGAACCTTCATTTTGAGGATTCTCCCACTCTTTTTCCATCAGAGGTCTAGATTTATATGGCTATACAATTGCACTAAACATCATAATAACAAGGTTTTTATTTTTTATTAATCTTAATTTTCTTAATATTTGTATTTAATATCTGGATTCTGAAACTTTGTACGGGAGTTAAGTTACGAAGATTTAGATTTTAGGCCATACTTATTTTATTTAGAACTATTTGAGTTTCAAAGGACGAACAAACAAGCACCCTGTTCGTAAAAAAAATTAAACTCAAATGCCGACATTACACTATCACATTCGCATGAATTAGCTTGCTGCTTGTGAACATGCGGAGGACAAACATTTTGTGACCAATGGTGGATTGCAGAATTGCACATTGTATGAATTTTTAGGGCTTCCACGAGATGCATCTCAAAAACATATAAAGGATGCGTATCGGTTTTCGTGTTAATTATTGCTCCTGCATGCTTAGGTGGGAGATCAAGCTCGGCTCCTGCTTCTGGTGGAGATAGACATGGACTACTTATGCCTTGAGTCGCTAAGATCCTAGTAAATGCTCTGGTTAATTCGGGGCATAAATTTGGATTGAAAAAGTCTGTTAGTAAAACGAAACCCGCGAGTAAAAATGGTTGGTAATATGGTAACCACAAATTACACAGAACAAGGATTGTGGGTTGGTAAAACCCATTAAAAATGGTTGGTAATAACTAGGTAAAATGAATTAAAGCAAGACAGAGAAGTCCAATCCCATGTACTTCGAATCGGATCATTTACCCGATCCAATGTACTTCAAATCTGAGCATTTACCAATTAATTAAGGTGCCTCTCACTCGCGGGTACTCTAAATCGAGAAGCAGACAACCACTTTTAAAGAACTGCAGTCACGTGCAGGCTGAAATCAATGCATGGTTCACCGGAAAATATAATGGATGGATGCAAGTTAATGGATCATCATCCTCCATGAAAACCTGCATCAACTACATCAACTGACCTGTGTACTTCATATTTACTTGGAGAACCATGCACTAAGCCAATCATTGGCTTAGTGCATGGTGCATAATGCTTGCCTGCTTCTTGGGCAACTTGTTGGCTTTTGCTTTCACCATGTCCCTGTACTCCTCGAATTTGTTAATGGTCTTTTGGCCATTGTGGGTCTTTAGTATTCTCTCGATTTTGCAGATGGGATTTTCCTTCTTCAACCAACTTTATTGAATATGATCTCAACCACGGTGCGGGCCGAATCGTCTTCACCCAACTTCGATATTGTTTATGATCACCGGGTTGAATCGTCTTCACCCAGCTCCGCTGATGATGCTGATGATGCAGAGGAGCAGGCACTTGCCCTCTTATCAAAGATCTGAAAATGTGGTGCTCCAAATGGAGTTCTAAATGATCTCAGGCGTACAAGAAAATTTAAATTTGAAATAACGCCTGCCCATTAAAAAAAGAGGAAAATTAAATTTGAAATAACACCAATCCATTTACTCATACATTCATTTACCATGCTACAATTAACGAGGACCCATACATCCATCAACCATGTTGTAATTAACACAAGTCCCTTACGACAGAGGTGACACGGAGTAAGTGCAAGCTGGAAAGAAAACGGACGAAGGAAAAAACAAAAACTATAAAAACTATATCTTTGAAATAAAACAAAATTATATTATCAGCATTAAAAATATATATTCATTTTAGAAAGCAAATTAACATACATTTTTTTAAATAAATTAAAATTTAATAATTTGTATTTTAAATAATATCTTATGATTTACTATTCATCTAATTTTAAATAAAATTAATCGTTACTTTTACCATTCATCTCATTCTAAAGAAAATTAACTATTATTTTTATTCATCTAATTCTAAATAAAAATAACTATTACTTTATCATTCATTTAATTTTAAATAAAATTAATTATTGTTTTTTCCTAATATTACATATTAAACTGGTTTATATGATTTTATGATTTAAACTGGTTTATATGATTTTATGGAAAATTAATTATCAATGAATTGCATTTTTTTTTATTTAAATTTCAATCTATGTAACTAATAAGAAATGGCTGTCGACTACTGTTAACCCACGAAATCTGAGAAACACCCACAAAACTAAAAAAAAAGACCCACGAAATTCAAACAGGACGCCCACAAAACTGAAGTGAGATCTCACGAAATTAAAAGAAAATGCCTCGTACCAATTGGATGAGAAGGAGGTGACTCCTACGGTGTATTTCCACGATAAGCTAAAGGATGGTAAATTTAGTGTTCGCGGCAGTCATTGACTGACGCATTTTGATCATTTTTTTTTCTTAGCTCAGAACCAAGTTCGAAAACCCTAATGGACGGAGCGTACGCTTGAAAGTAAACCTCTCTCTCATGGAGCCGTCCTACATTTACATTTCAAATGAAATCCGGCCTGCAGTAAGGCATTCGGTACATTATGTCGGTTCTATGTATCATGGGATTCCTGGAGCGGTAAAACTTGCACATTGACCATGAAATTCACATGCATAAAAGCAAGGTAGTTAATATAAACGCCAGCGATGGATCATAATACTTGTTGTTAACTCTAGCGATGACATGAGAGAGCTCAACTGTAACTTTGCCGAAGGCAGGATGGGAAAAACTCAGTCTCAGAATGAAATCTGACAACATATCAATCCCTCACTAGAACGATTTTCCAATGTATACATCTATAAAGAACAAACAGGGAATCTTTTTCTGATATTGGCAAACCTAAATATATAGTCTTTATCATCTACAGTGCCCCAGGATATGAAACCCTTGCTATCCTGGCCATGGACAAGAGTGCAACACCATCATTAGTATCGTATATGCATGTAACCGGGAATTTACGCATGCCACCAGAAAACGTTTTTTAGACAAGCAAACCTTGAAAATATTTCTCAAGCCAACAAACAACAAATCAATGCTGCGCAAAGCATATTGAGAGGCTTAGACCCTTTTCGCAATAGGCCCTCCTGGAAGGACTTTAACTAGATCCATCGAAGTTGACAACCAAATCTTTTTGATGAACGGATTCGTTGATGCCCACAGTCACAACTCGAGATCCCCAGGAACAGTCCAGGTGATCCTAACAACAACGGGCACATAGTTAGATTGCCTCCGCTGCACAAATGTGGGGGCACTAGACCCTGAAGAAATTCTTTGAAACATCCAGCCATTCCAGAGGCGAGTTCTGTCCTAGCTGCTCTGGCAAATAACCGCTCAAGGAATTGTTCCTCTCGCATTCCATTTCATTTGAAAAAAATAAATCGCAGGAAGGCCGATCTCCGGGATATTCAAAGAGCATTCTGCGCGGGGTTTTCAAAAATCAAAATTGCAGAAGGCCGGTAGGGAAACCGTTTCAAATTTCAAATTTAAAGTTCCATGGGATGAGTCGCTTAAAGAACTGACAGTGTGTTTAATGCTATGCAGGAACGGTCGGAGATGAAACGCCGGAATTATCACTCGGGAATGGAGTTGGGAATTATGTCAATATATCTTGGCATGCATGTGACATAGACCAAGTAGTTGGTACAGATCCACCGGGGCCGGAATACATGCCGGAGTTAGGACACTCGGGAGTGAAGATTGCTCCCGAGTTAGCCTACTCCGGTTAAAACTGGGAATGAAAGTGACTGCTGTACGAGAAGGAATCATATTCGAGGTTACCATTGTGTGAGGGTTAAAACTGGGAATGAAAGTGAAAAGTTTGGGCTGAAACTGTTTGTTGTATGAGAAGGAATAATATTCAAGGTTAATGGAATTGATTTTGAATATATTATTATTGGTTACTTTAAATTTAATTTAATTTGTAAATGTGTGACAGATTTTTTTTATGGTTATATTCAGAAATAAGAGCTACAACAGCGTTTTTATTAACGGAGTAAGTTAACACGAGAGTAATCTTTACTATTTTCAGGTAAAAAAATGGGTTTGAATTTGGTCAAATTTTCAAAAGTAGTTTGAGTTTTGTATGGATAAAAGTTTTATACATTTCAAAACCTTATTTTAAAGGTTTTGTCCCATTTAAACCAATTTAAACCAACCCAGATGCTCAAAAAATCTATTAAACTTCTAAATTGACCTAGAATTTAAAACCACATCATACCAAAAAAATAAAAAAAATTGCTCCCCATTAACCAATCCTTTATCAACAGGTCGAAGGGAAATTGAATTCCTCTCAGTTCGTGCTTAAAATGGATGTCCTCATCCATGGACCAATAAGTTCAAAAGTTTTTCACCTGTTAGTATAAAAAATATTAATAATTGAGTTGGAGCAGTGAGCCTATTCTATTCTGTTGCCCAGTATGGTACTGGATGGCAATTTATGTCTTATCACCTGTCTGCTGGTGGTACATTCACATTAAAGCTTAAAAAAAATATAGTGATTAATATAATTTTTAATATTATTTAAGAAAAAATTAAAAGTAATAATGGAATAACATACTACATTTTTATTTTAATTTTTGATATAAAACTACATAAAAATTGTTATTTCAACATTTTTAATTAATAAAATAATAAATAAATAATTTTATAATACGATAAAAATTATTATTTTTGAGATTCATATATTAAAGTTAGAAAGTTTATTTAAAAATTTACAAATTAATTAATTGAAAGTTAAAAGCTTTTGATTCAAAAGTAATTACAATATATTCATGCCAATTTATATTTATCACACAACCAAAATCATATAAAATTTGTCATTTCAACATTTTCATGTTACTTTATGTCTATATCATATTGTAAGCTGGTACATTGACACGAATACAAAAAATTTAAGTGTTTTTAAAAATTATTTAAGAAAAAAAATTGAAAGTAATAAATAACACATGAAATTTTTGTGTTTATTTTTAATTTTTATCTGAAGGTACCAAAACTACATAAGAATTGTCATTTCAATATTTTATCAATATTGACATGACATTTTTGAAAGGTACCAAAAAATTGAAAGTAATAAATAACTCATACATTTTTGTGTTTTTTCTTAAGTTTTATCTGACAAAAGGTACCAAAACTACATAAGAATTGTCATTTCAATATTGTGTTTTTATCTGACAATAGTCTTGACTTTTAATCTTCCATATTATATTATAAAAATATATCCTCCCTACTTTTTATTTTCCACGTTTATTCAAAAGTAACAACAAACATAATAACCTACTTTTTATTTTCCACATTTATTCAAAAGTAACAACAAACATAATACCCTACTTTTTATTTTCCACATTTATTCAAAAGTAACAACAAACACAGTAGTACCTTCTTAGACTTTGAAAAGAAAGAAAAACATCAAGAACATCATTATTTAACAAAAATCATATTAAAATATTTATATCAACTTTATTAAACAACACAATGTCAATATAACAATGATAGAGATTCAATAATGAGAAAATATATCATGTCAATTTCTTTTTATCTAATCAACAAATAAACAAAACATAAATAAATAATTTTTTTAATTTTTAAAAACATTTTAATAATAAATTGTTTAAAAATATTGTAAAATTTAAGTAAATTCTTTTACAAAGCATATTAGTCTAAATTTTGAGGAAAAGGTGCATTAAAACTCAATAATGTTTAGGCTACCCATAATAAACTTGATTATAATTAGAAAAAATAAGATATATATTAGTTATTCTCTAAACTTAATAAAAGATAACAAACACATCATTACATTTCTTTGTCCCAAAAGATAACAAACACATCATTACATTTCTTTGTCCCAAAAGATAACAAACACATCATTACATTTCTAAACATTGAAAACCTTTTCCTTTAATCCGCAATCGAATTATAGACCCAAATAAAGTTTAATGTGGGTACTATGTGGAGGACAACAACATGCCATATGCAGATTTACTTTATAAAAGTTTGCTGCTACAATGAATGGAGAGGACGAAGAAGGGTTTTTTTGGTGTTGAATTCAAAACGTGCCCCTCCATTGTTTTCTGAAATGGGTGTTTTCAAGAATTCGAAGGGAAGCCTATACATGATGAATGTGTTAATTATAAAGCTCGTTGTCTGGTTGGGATGGCTATCCTTTGTTGCTTTAGGGCAGCTTGAGTTGAGTGAAGCTGTCACTGGTTTCGTTAATTTTCCCGAGGTCGGAATATCTTGCATCTGCAATTTAGCGGTGTTTATTACCAGCGTGTCCAAAGGAAGGCTAGATCTGGAAATGGGTGCCAGGGATGTTCTGGCCACCCTAAGAGGCCGCAAAGTCGAGAAGATTAATGGGGTAGGACTCACCACATGTGAGAATTATACTAAAGATGCTTCAGTCGTTAAAGATGCTTCAGTCGTAATGCTGTCATACAAGAAGCCCAATTCATCAATGAGGCAATTCATAGAGTACATCTCCAATGCCCATAATGTGCACTCCATCCTGCGTTTCACATCTGCTGATGCACAACTTGAGAGATCTTGTAATTACAAGTGTGATTGCAACAATGAGAGATCTGAGTGTGATTGCAACAATGAGAGATCTAAGTGTAATTGCAAGAACTGTACTCATGCATGCAAATGCATTGCAATCGAAAATGTGGAAGGGGTCAGAACTTTTCTTGATAGTCGGATGCCTGGAACATTCCAACTGTCTGGATCCCAGTTCCTACTGCCATCTAAGTACTGCCTGATAAATGGCTGCCATGGGTTCAACCAGGAAGAATTGCCTCCTCAAGTCTCGGAAATACTTGCTTATTTTGACGATTGCATCCAAAAAGAGCATACTTGCATTTGCATTCCAGTGCATGGACCAGCGGATGATAAGTGGACAAAGCTGCTTACCACATCTTTCAGGACTAAAGATAATGAAGACAGAAGAGCGAGCGCCATGGCCTCGGATGCCATGGAAAATTACACGGCTCAGGAACCCAAGGGTACTCGCATGGCTTGGACTAGAGGACGAAAGGACCTCAGAAAAGGATTAATAGTAGAATTCAGGACTCCCTCCTTGATATTGCCAAGGTTGACAGAGATATTAATCAACTTTCTACTAGTTGGATGGTTCAGAGTAGATGGTTTTTCTACCTCTATGGTAGCAAGAAAGGCAGTAAAAAAATATGTTGTGGGCAGTAAAGGAAGTGGATTTGCTGCCAATGCATTTCTAACCAAAGCGCTGGTGAAGTCATGGAATACGAAGTCTGATGACATTAGTGACAATGACAATGACACCCATATTTGCCAAGTGCTAACCTTTCGAGGTCCTCTTCTAAGCCTCAGAACCTTGTCATTTATAGCAGGTGCCGTCAACGTGCTTTGCTCTATTTTTTGGGTTGTGTTTATTGCATATGAAGGAAGCGCTGGTAAACGGTATGATATACATCCCATGCCACCCTCTATACCTAGAGTTGCAGTCATAATTGTAGCCATTGGTATTGCTTTGGGCATGGACTGCTTCATTTGTATTTGTATTTGTATCGGACGGAGAGAGCAAGGGAGAGAGAAACGGGGAGAGCAGGGGAGAGAGAAACGGAGAGAGCAGAGGATAGAGCAGAAAATACTTCCGAAAAGCTAAGGAAGGTTCCTCCCATAGTTTATGCAGTGATAGTTCTGGAGATAATGTGCATTGCGTCAGGCAGCATAGCAGCAGGAGTTCTTGGTATAAAGCCCTTTAAGAAATGGGTATATAGTGCTGTGCAAGTCCTCGTTTGGGTGAAGTGGGGAATTGGCAGCTATCTTCTTGGTGAATTACATTCAAATTCTAATTCCGAGTATAATTGGACGGGTGGAATTCTGGTGTATTCTTCTGCATTCTTCCTCAATTTTATCTTGGCTGCAGTTCGATGCAAATGGAAATACTCGCCATAATAACAATAACTTTTTGTGAGGTTTGTATTTGGCATTATGCAGAATAAGTCTTGTGAGATTTGCTTTTAGCATAAAGCAGATGCTTATTATGCACACTCGTGAATCTGAACTGATTGGGTTTGAATGAATATCTGTGTGCGTTTATATTGTAATATTAAAGTGTACATCCCATATTATTTTTTAATTTTTCCATTTGAATCAAGATAGTTTTTTCCATTTCATTCAAGATATATATGTTTTTTTTGTCAAATTAAGTTTTGAATTGTCTTTCATATGAATTGTTTCGTAATTTGTATGTTTTCTGCTCTCTGTATGTAAAATTGAAGCTCTGTAATTTTAATTCTCTACACCAAAAGTTCATGTAGGTTACTGTCTTATAGCTACAATCTGGAAAATGTATACTAGCTAACGTTTCATATAAGGGGTTTTAAGGTGTGCGCTGACATAATATGCCTTTAATGAAATCATTAGGGGATTGACAGATGAATCACTTCTTCTGTTCATATCAATCTCATACACCTATAGAATAGATACAAATGTAATGTATACATTGACACTCTTTGGATTAATGATAAAGACAACTGTACCATCAATATATGGGACATGAAACTAGTGTAAAGATATGTACAGATCCAATGATGGTATGTACATGGCAAAGAAAACCCCTAATGTCCGAGACCTGTTGAAATCTCAATTTTTTGTTCAGATAGACAATGTTCTTGATGAAGTTCAAAATTATCAATGCCTCTCGTACTCTCATTGTCTTCTTTTCGTTGATTTCATGAAGTCAAAATAGATTTATGCTCCTATAACTAATTGATCATTGCCCGATGATTAATGGCAATCTTCATCATTTCGAGCTTATTCCCCTGTTTTTAGTTTATTGATACAGTCGTTGTGATTCCTGAATGACGCCTTGTTACTTTCTAAGTTGCAAATTGATGATCTTACTGAATTCAAAGATGATCATTCTTTGTCATATTCAATCAATTGATATTGGTGTGTTTTTTTGAGGCCGATGAAGACAGTGGATGATTGTTTCTCTTCACATTTATGTTTCTGAAATGTTTATGGCCATCTTCATATCAAATACCTTATTACTATGAGAAAGCACTACAAAACTGAGCAACATACTAAGAAATTATAGCTTTAGATCAAATAGATACCAATAATACAACATGATAGTCTTTCAATAGGAAAGCGTTGAAATTCTGAAGAAGCTTCTAAAATGAGACTTTGCAAATAAGACTTAGATTATAGCTTTAGATCAAATAGATACCAATAATACAACATGATAGTCTTTCAATAGGAAAGCGTTGAAATTCTGAAGAAGCTTCTAAAATGAGACTTTGCAAATAAGACTTACATTGTTTCACCAATCTTTCATTAACATCTAAATCATTTCAAAATTTACCATTCTGCCCTGTATTCAATGAACTTCCTATTCCAATCTATGTTCCAGTGCTCATACAAATTTAACTCTCATAATGATAATAGCATTAGAGGGATTGGGACACATGTAAAAAATATTACCAGTTTTGTCTCAGGATCTTTCATTTGCAGTGTTTTCATTTAATCCGGGCAAGAAATCCATATCCTAGTTTACTCCCTTGACCGGTGAGAAATCTAGTGCAAAAAGTGTCATTGTCCAATTCTAACTTGACTTTCCTTTATTCCATCACAAAGTGTCATTTTGTCTATGATATATGTGGAAAAATGTACAAATGCCTATTGGGTTTATTTCGAGTGTAAATATTCCTGTGAGCAAGAGTTGGATGTATGGCATTTATTAGTCCTTTTTGGCTGCAGGGACTATTAGTAATAGGTTCACAACTTTTTCATTTGGCACACAAATTGATGAGTTTTTGTTGTTTTAACTTATAGTTTTGAAAAAATAATATAATTTTCTTACTCATTAATTTTTTAAATCTAAGTTTGAAGTTGGAGGTCTTATTTGGTTTGAAAAACTAATATAATTTTCTTATTCATTTATTTTTTAAGCCTAAGTTTGAAGTTAGAGGTCTTATTTGGTCTCATATTGAGGCAAGAGACCATTTTTTGGAAATAAACTTAGGAAACTTATCATATATTTACACTCCATTAAGATAACATCGATTAATGATACACTTGAGGTTAGCATTAATTCCCAACATTTAATGCTTGGATGCTCATATATGCATAGTGTATAGCATAAGCCATATTTGTTACATAGCCTCGTGTCTCATAGTGACAATGCATGAGTTGCCACCACCCTCCATTTCCACTTGTATCTTTCATGTCCTTGAGACTATTTTTGCAAACCAATTTCAAGAGATGCCTGCAAGAGAAACCGAAAGGATTTGTTGGCACCAATGCACAAATATCCATCCTTATAAGGCTGAAGAATGGTGGAGAAGGGAGGCAATGGGGATGGTAAGCTTCCAAGCTTTTCATTGTACTGGAAGGAATCAAGATGTCATTGCATTTCATACGTGACTTCTGCAAAATAGTGAGTGAAATCAAATTTAAGAAGACTTGTGGTGAGTAAAATCAAATTTACAATGACATCTATTTATACATAATTTATTTTCCTTCAACTGAATTTTAATTTATTTTCCTTCAATTTTACATAGAATTTTACAATAATGTAGCTTACCTCATTTGGGATTCATTTTTTAGTGAGTGAAATCAAATTTAAGAAGACTTGTTGGTGAGCATATACATAATTTATTTTCCTTCAATTTTACAATAAACAAATTTACTCAAAAAAAATTTACACCCCACTGAAAAAAATTTACAGTGTACTTAACTCATTGGGCTTCTTCATTTTTTGCACTTCTTCATTTTTTGCAGGAATGTAACATGAATGGGCCTCACGTGCACTGATTCATGCTAGTTCATGTCATACATGTAATCTGAAATATCATTGTGGTTGGAGGTCAATGGGATATCTCAGCTAATCCTTCCTCGGTGCTCTGAGAGCCTGCGATTAAACTTACCATAGTATAGATTTCAACAATAGCTTGGTGAGTCACTTACCAACAGTAACCTGCAACAAATTAATAGCTAGTTGGTTGAAACTGACATTAGGGTTGAAAATAATAACAACCTAGAAAAATTGTTGCCTATGTGCACGATCTTTTGTCGACTCCCTTTAGTGATTAGGTTCTTGCCAAATATTTTTCTGAGAAAAAGTTTTATGGCCAGTTTACCTACCCAGCTGAAACTGTTTCTTTTCCTAGAGCATTGTATCTATCTATTAGATGGCTCCCAAATATTCAATATGTGAGGCTAGTCATAAGATCAACAATTCCAAACAACAATGTCCACTGGAAAGTGTTTCTCGGATTGGGCTTCACCCTTGAGAACACATGGCTCCTCAGGAACAGTATCAAGATCCATTAGGCGAGGTAGTGATTATGAACCCGTGATGAGCCAAGGAGGAGGTATTAGACCCTGTAAAAATAATATATACAAGGCCTGCCTGCACCCCACATTATCATCCACCTTATCCAACACTTAAAAAAACTCACAGATGAATTAGGCTTGAAGCTTGAGGAGGAAAATTCCTTCAAGATAGAGCATAGGCATAGTGAAAAGAAGGATAAGCATAGGAAATGGTACCTACCCGCTTAATTTTTCTCAAATTCGATCGAACTCTCAAAAAGTCAAGCCTATTTTCTATGCGCACCTTTGTCTCTTTGGACTTTGGGATAATGACTCTTGGCTATGGGGTTCTTTCCCTCCTTCATTGGATTGCAAGAAAGCTATCTAAGTTAGGTAGTTGTAGCCTCATCCAAATTGTGAACAAAATTTTGAAGAACACTAGCTTGGAACAAAATGATTGTTGAACTAAATATTAATTGCAAAGTATGAATTACATACAATAAAATACTTGCTCCAGTGAAAAAAAACATTAGAATTGAGTGAGGCTCCCACCAATACTCCACCAAATCATGTAGAGAAATGAGTTGTTCAATGATTGCCCCCTCGTGAAGCAACAATCCAATTGGTAGAATTCAGTCACGCTCCCATGGAAATGAAAATATAATGATGCATTCTTTCAACAATGTCTGTGCGCTTTAGAGTGCCTCCATTTCAACAATGGATGCACACTTCAAAGTAACTTCAATGGAAGAGTCTCCACCATGGGCTTTAGTGGCTGGAGGTTTCTTGGAGAGGTTTCGATCCCATGAAATTGCTTTCATGTTTTCTTTTTTCCCAGAATAATTGATAGTCAGACAGGCCGTTCAAGTCCATGTGTGTTATGTTCTTTGCAAGATGGTGGTATTCGCTATGCCCTTAGGACTCGTGGGCAGTCGAAATACATTATTGCCAATAGCTAGATGCTCTTTTATTGCATAATATTCAAATAGGATACGTGGAAAACTCTACATATTTATTTTTCTTTCATAATCATTTTCATGTCTGTGACTTGGATGTGACTACTTAGATTACGACAAGTCGACAGTGTTGTCTCTTAATTATCCTCGATATTATAAATGACATTGTTGTCCCTTAATTATCCTCCATATTTTACAGACATTCTCAACTTTTGATTCCAAGATTTTTTTTGAAAATAAATAAAGAGTTCTACAAACTATGATCCCTATATTTCACCATACAAAATAGCAGTGAGTTGTTTAAAAGTTCTGATGCTACTAAAAATAACAGTGATATTGTTTCAAAAATAATTATCTTGACTTTGGATCTTTTACTACCTTTTATTCGATTTTTAAATGTCAAATATTAGAGCGTTATTATTGTTATAAAAAAATTATCTTCAAGTGCAAGCAGTCTCCAACGGTGTAAAAGTCGACCAATGTTTTCCATCGAGCGACGCACTAAAATTATCTCATAAAAATGGAAATAACACTAAAGAAGACAAAGTAAACATCAACCAAAGTTTGCCATTGAACGAAGCACTAAACTTATCTCATAAAAATGGAAATAACACTAAAGCAGACAAAGGAAGGAACTATCGATTCACTCTGTTGGTCGACGAAGAAGTTGTGAGCCTATGGAGATCTAGTTATTAAATTATTCATTGAATTTCCAAGTCAACTACTCTTTTGCATGGCTGCAGATGGTATGTTCCATAATAATGGATGCGTCGCAAAAAATCCATAGTTTTGGTACATCGGAAAGAAAGGAGCAAGGGGTTAATATATAGATAAACCATGACAATAACAGTTAGATCCAAACAAAAATATTGTTTAGAAATGGTCTCTATATGTAATCAAACGAGAGACAATATTTTAATACACTTGAAGTGAGGTAAAAGCCATTATTGTTCATTTGACTGGCTTAAGCACACGCTAATTTATTTAACAATTTTTTTATGTCGTGGTCTATGACATCATCTATGACATCATGAATACTATAAATATACATACCG
>JASDQU010014317.1:56765-67807 GCA_032191745.1 Picea mariana
GCCAAATTGCCATCTTAGAGAATTGATCAATGACCACGAAGACATAGTCATTCCCATGCTAGGTTGAAGGCATAATGGACATGTATTCCATGGAGATGGACTCCCAAGGCTTATTCGGAGTAGGAAGAGGGTTGTATAGCCCATGTTTCTTGATGGTGGGTTTGGCAATGGTGCAGGCAGTGTAGTATTTGATGTACTTGTGAATGTCTTGTCGAAGCTTCGACCAATAATTTTTTTTTTGCAGTACTGGCACTATATTTTCTACACCAAAATGTTTCATTGCCCGACTGTAATGAACTTCCCAAATCATCTTTACACACTGACTTTAAGGAACAAAGAGATGTCTTAGATGGAATAATAATCCATCCTCGAGATGAAAGTTGGGAATTGTTTTGCTTGCGCTCAATGTCTGATAGGTAGTAGAAAATTAAAAGTTAGTATTGTATAATTGTGTCCATCCATATGTCTCATGTCGATAGGAGGTAAGAGATATGGTTAGCACTACCACCACGGGTTGACCGAGGCAATCTGTGACATGGTTGGTGCTACCCTTCTTGTACTTGATATTCAAGTGGAATTGTTGCAGGTACGTGGACCACTTCTGATGGTGATCATTTTGTAACTTTCCTTTTGTATTCATGGATTGTAGAGACATGTGATCATTGTGGATGATCGTTCCCTTCCCCATAATCTAATTCTCCCACTGTTGACATGCCTACACAATGGAGTACATATCTTTGTTATAGGTGGGGTATATTCGAATAAAATCAGATAGAGTTTCACTGTGATAGGCTACTGTATGCCCATGGTGAGTGAGGAATGCACTAATATCATACTATGAAGCATTTGTGTCAATCTCAAATGGTCATTGTAGGTCTGGAAGAATGAGGATTAGTGTTGAGAAGAGTCGGGATTTCAGATCCTCGAATGCTTTTTGTTGGGGTACGGACCACACAAACTTGGCCTTCGCGCCACCCTTGGTCACCTATATTAGGGCCCAAGTGATATGAGAGAACCCCAACATAAATCGCCGGTAGAAGTGAGCAAGGCCCAAGAAGCTGCTATCTCATATGACTTGGATCTTGGTTGGATCCACATGTACACCCTGCTCATCCACGATGTATCCCAAATATTGTATTCTCTGCATACCAAAGGAACACTTCTCCATGGAATATAACTTGTGTTGTCGTAGGGTGCCCAATACTTGTTGAATATGTTCCAAATGTTCCTCCCAAGTTTTATTGAAGATGAGGATGCTATCCAAATATACAACCTCAAAGGAGTTTGTGAATGGTTGTAATATATCATCCATCATCCACATGAATGTGGTTGTGGAATTAGTCAAGATGAAAGGCATGACCAACCACTCAAAGAGGCATTTATTAGACTTGAAGTTTGTATTCCACACATCAGTTTCCTCAATCGATGCCTGGTGGTAACCTGACTTCATATTAATATTACTAAAAAAATTGGCTCCCTTGAGCTGATCAAGAAGATCATCAATCTGGGGAATTGGGTACTGGTTATTGACTGTGATCTTGTTCAGGGATCTATAATCAATACAAATTCACAATGTCCTATCCTTATTCTATACTAGAACACTTGGTCTCCCGCAAGGTGAGGAGATTGGTATGATGTGGCCCTTTAGAATTAACTCTTGGATTTGGCGTTTTATTTTTTCATTCTCCATAAGAGAACACCTGTATACATGTCCATTAGGTAGAGGAGAACTAGGTGTCATATCAATTGAGTGCTTTACCTTATAGTGCATAGGCACCCCAGTAGGAGAGGTGAATATGCCTTTGTACTCCTTGACTATTTCTTCCACCAATTATTTTTGGGAAGAGAGACCTCGTGCAAAGGTTTTGGCAATTGCAGTGACCTTCCGTTTACCTTATGATTGAAAAATATAGAGGAAAAAATGTCTCAGTCTAATAAACCACCTTTCTACATTACTTCGTAGAGATGAAAGAGACCACATTATTTGGGACTACCTCTGGTACCCTGTAGAGTTGATCTCCCAAAGTAATAATGGCACTACGAGGACTGGATTCATAAAAAACATGATGCTTCCACATATATGGTTTTCCTAGCAAAACATCACAAACTTCAAGTGGGGCAATGACACACAATACTAAGTTATGTGGTTGTCCTAGAAAAGATAGCAAGTTCTATCTTTCCTTAGTGGTGCAGTGTTGTTGTTTTCAATGTTCTTCTACTGATGTTGGAAGGAAAGCTAGCATTCACAAGTATTCCTTCATTGTGTAATGTTTTTATGGGAAATGTTGTTGTTTTTGTGCTAGAAAAAACATTTGTGTCAGTGCTAGAAGGAAAGATAACATGTGCTAACTTTCCTTCATTGTGCAATGTTGGTGTGGGCAATGTTGTTGTCCTTGTGCTAGAAAGAAAACTTTCTGTCGTGGTGCAATGTAGTTTTTGGCAATGTGTTAGAAGGAAAGTTAGCAAGTACTAGCTTTCCTTCATAGTGTAATATTGTTGTATAGAATGCATTTATGTTTGTGCTAGAAGGAAAGCTAACGAGTGTTAACTTTCCTTCATGGTGTAATTTTTTTGTTGGTAATGTGACTATGCTTGTGCAATCAATTCTTCAAGGGTGGTTTTTTCCTAACGATCACCATGATTAGTGTTTTGTCTTTGATTGTGTTCGTTGTTGGATCTAGAACAAGCTACGAAGATCTGTGATGATACAATAAGTAGTGTATTTAAATATGATGTTGTTGTTGTTTTTCACTTGTGCTTGAGATGGAATAAAAACTAATGGTTTATAGTTTTCCTTTTGGCACAAGAACAATGATCCAATCACAATATTTTGAGCCACAAAACAGTCTAATCTCTGTACAATTTTGAATTTTATGAATAATGTATGACTAAGTATACTATACTTTGCTTCCAATGCACAAGTATGAAACTATTAAAGTAACAAGCACAAGTATTTTAACAAGATGTATTATTTTTCTCTCCTAAAGAATATGACAATTTTTTTGTATAGTTAAGGGCTTCTAGAAACAACTTCACTAATGGATAGAGGTAGAAAATCAAAATCTACCTCATCAACATAATTGTCTGACAAAACTTAAATCTACACTTTTTGAAATTCTAAAGTTCAACATCCCTATGTATCCATCTTAAAGGGTATGTCCTAAGATGAGTTTAGGTAGGGAGTCTTAACATTTGAACTAAAGATTCAAAATGAGATTTCCTAACTTTTAGAATAAAAATGAGAATTATTTAGTATTTATATTAAAAAAACTTCGAATTGGAAGAAAATATCTAGCTTGGCTTCAAATTTATCATGTTTAGACATTAAACATCCTCACTAAGATAGCTATAAATATCATTGTTCCTTCTCATCGGACTTGTTTTACATCTAAGGTAACATCCATGTTAGACTTTCTTTGATTTCCCAAAGGACCTTGTGGTTCTACAGTTTTTGCAAATTTCTTATGAGCACAATTCATACACATATATATATAAAACAAGTGCCATCTCTATAGTTAAATAGGAGGGAAAGCGACACAGATAAAAATACAGGATATATGAAGAGCCCTGACATCTCAAGCTAGGGTGTAGAACACATAATTCATTGGACATGCACAGTCAAGGTGAAGGCCATAAAACAAGAACGCGACAAGAGTAGAGGTTGGCCAAAAGATCTTAACAGGAACAACCAGAACGAAAAAATCACTCAGGGGGACAGAAAAAGGACGCAATTGGTTTTGAATTACTCAAGCAATTTCTCAAGAAGAATAGAAGAGGTCTCAGAAATCTCGATCAAAGCCCAACAACTTTCACAAGGCCTTATTCTAGGAAGGAGCAGGGGAAGCGTAGGAGCAGTTTACGCCAAAATTCTCAATCAATTCATGTCAWCTAGTGGAGTAGCCAGCATGGATCAGCGTCGAGTTCAGGAAGACTGAGAGGARGAAATGGTGGGAGACAATTTCCTCACCACCCAGGATCTGGCCATGCGCCTGGATTCACATAGCACCACCCTATTTTTTACATTGGAAACTCTTTCTCAACAYCGAGAACTGATCAACCAGCTCCAAGACGAGGTTGATTTCTTAAGAAGACAAGGGGAAAGACACGAGGAAGAGCATGGAACCAAAGTCGAGGACGTAGCAGGTCAAAGGCGAAGTGAAGAAGGTGAGAACAAAGACATCCAAAATCTAAGCCAAAGCGAAAGTGAAGAAGGTTGGCCAAAAGATCTTAACAGGTCAAAGTCGAAGTGAAGAAGGTTGGCCAAAAGATCTTAACAGGAACAATCAGAACGAAAGAATCACTCAGGGGGATAGAAAAAAGACGCAATTGGTTTTGAATTACTCGAGCAATTTCTCAGGTAGAATAGAAGAGGTCTAAGAAATCTCGATCAAAGCCCAACATTTTCTCAAAGCCTTATTTTAGGCATGAACAGGGGAAGCGTAGGAGCATTTTACGCCAAAATTCTCAATCAATTCACGTCAACCAGTGGAATAGCCAGCATGGATCAACGTCGAGTTCAGGTAGACCGAGAGGAGGAAATGGTGGGCGACAATTTCCTCACCACCCAACATCTGGCCATGCGCCTGGATTCACATAACACCACCCTAAATTTTACATTGGAAACTTTTTCTCAACACCGAGCACTGATCATCCAGCTCCAAGACGAGGTTGATTTCTTGAGAGGACAAGGGGAAAGACTCGAAGAAGAGCATGGAACCAGAGCCCAGGATGTAGCAGGTCAAAGTCGAAGTGAAGAAGGAAATAAAGGAGACGTCTCGATCCTCCCAGATATGAACGTTGCTTTGGACATGCCCTCATAAGAAACTCCAGCTCAAGCTCTAGAGAAAAAGCAACAGTAAGATTCACCAATAGTCCCATTTTTTTGTAACAATGGCTATGCCAATTCGCACTTTGCAAGCAATAGCTAGACTTGTTAGTCTTTATTAAATAAGCAGCGGTAGTTTTTGGGAACATGCCCATGTAGAAAGCTCTCGGATTTATTAGTTGCTGGGTCATTGATCCAACACCCCCTTTTTTGTAAATTAGGGACTTCAGTCGTGCCTTTTTAATATAAAACATATTTTAGTTTCTGTAAAAAAAATATAATGAAATAACCTTTTTTTGTTTTTTCTTAATTTTTGATTTAAAATTATACAATAATTGTCATGTCAACATTTTCAACCAATAAAATAATAAATAAATAATTTTATAATACAATAAAAATTATTATTTTTGAGATTCAAATGTTAAACTTGGAAAGTTGATTTAAAAATTTACCAATTAATTGGAAGTCAAAGGCTTTTGATTCAAAAGTAATTACAATATATCCATGCCACTTTATGTCTATCACACTGGTACATTGACATGAATGCAACTTTTGATTCAAAAGTAATTACAATATATCCATGCCACTTTATGTCTATCACACTGTAAGCCAGTACATTGACATAAATGTAAAAAAGTAAGTGTAAGTACAATATTTAATATTATTTAAGAAAAAAATTGAAAGTAATAAATAACACATGACATTTTTGTGTTTTTTCTTAATTTTTATCTCTCAAAAGTTACCAAAAGCACATAAAAATTGTCATTTCAACATTTTCATGCCACTTTATGTCTATCATACTGTAACCAACCTGGTACATTGACATGAATGCAAAAAAAGTAAGTGTCACTACAATATTTAATATTATTTAAGAAAAAAATTGAAAGTAATAAATAATACATGACATTTTTGTATTTTTATTTTTTATTTTTATGTGACAGAAGATACCAAAACCACATAAAAATTGTCATTACAACATTTTCAACCAATAAAATAATAAATAAATCATTTTATAATACAATAAAAAATATTATTTTTGAGATTCAAATATTAAATTTAAATTTTGAAAGTTGATTTAAAAATTTATCAACTAATTTAAATTAAAAAAGTTTTTCACTCAAAAATAATTACAATATATTCTAATAAAAAGTATTAAATATGCAATCTCATTAAAAAAATATATCCTTTAAACTTTTTATCTTCCATATTATATTATAAAAATATATCTAACTACTTTTTATTTTCCAAATTTATTCAAAAGTACGAACAAACACAATACTACCTTTTTAGATTTTGGAAGGAAACAAGAACATCAAGAAACAATAGTAAGCCTATGAACTTTCCAAAAAATAAAGCATGGAAAACGAATTTATTTTTACTTAGCTATCTAAGAAAAAACTTTATATATATATAAATAAAGATTTATATATTGTCTCCATTTCTTTATCAAAATAGAACATTGAAAACTAACCTACTTTTATTTAACCATCAAAGAATAAACTTTATATACATAAATAAAAATTTATATATTCCCTCCATTTCTTTATAAATAAAAACTTTTTAGATTGGTATTGCTTTGGGCATGGACTGCTCGCATTTGTATTTGTATCGGACGGAGAGAGCAAGGGAGAGAGCAGAAAATGCTTTCCAAAAGCCAAGGAAGGTTCCTTCCATAAAACCAGTTTATGCAGTGATAGTTCTGGAGATAATGTGCATTGTGTCAGGAAGCATAACAGCAGGAGTTCTTGGTATAAAGCCCTTTAAGAAATGGGTATATGGCGCCATGCAAATTATCTAAACCAAAAATTTATGTATATTACTATCTTATAGTTACAATCTGGAAAATGTATTCGTCTAAACCAAAAATTTATGTATATTACTATCTTATAGCACAAAGTGTGTAATTGTCCAATTATAACTTGACTTCTGGACTTAAACTTAACATTCCATCTTAACTTTGCACTGATGAACAAACCTTTATTCCATCGCAAAGTGCCAAGTGCCATTCTGTCAATGATATATGTGGGAAAATGTACAAATGCCTATTGGGTTTATTTCTAGTGTAAATATTCTTGTGAACAAGAGTTAGATGTATGGCATTTATTCACTTTGCAATATGTAGGTTGCAAACATCCCTCGATATTTTTGCAAATGTGAAAGTTGTATACATTAAGTTATTTGACAATAATGTGAAAATAGTATGAACATATTTTGTAGAAGACTGCAGGGCCTTTGCACATGTAATTTATTCATGATTGTACTATCTTGTTGTTCATCAAAACACTATTTCTCACTATTTCTAACTTGTGAGGAAGCCCTAAAATGGAATAAAAGAAAATCCCACATTAGCTTCACCGTCTATTGTCTGTTAATGAATGTTTCTCACACCCCCATCACCCTTAATAATCTCTCTAACAATAGAATATTGATTTATATTATTAGTATATCTTACATATTATGGAAAAAAAAGTTTGTTTGATCATTCAGTCCACAAAATAATAAAAATGTATCAGTACACTCTAGTGAATAACAATGTAGTATGGAAATAACACTATGTAGTTTTTAAAGTAATATGGCGTTGATAATTGTTAGAAAAACCTAGTTTGTCATAGCTGGCAATAACGTTGCCACTTTTCCTTAGGATGTAGAGCAGATGATGATGGTGTGCATTGTTAAGGAACTCTATTATGTGAAGTCACTAGTTGGAAATCTCGACTTACCTTGTGTGTCACGTATAGGGCATCGTGGGCACACCTAGAGGTTTAGTGGTAGCAGTCGAATAACATGACTACATGTCACACGAGTATGTGCCGAAATAGTTGTCGGTTCCGTCAATCAAAAAAAAAAAAAATAGCGCTTGCACTTTAAAAATAAAAAAAGGAAGAAAAGACAACTCTACTAAACTTCGAAGGAATGTATTAGCAAACTCTAACAAGGAGAGTTTTTTTTTGACCCAAGTTGGTATTCTCTGCCTTTTGTGATTATGGTGGAAATGATATTTGTATTTTTGTCAGTTGATAGTTGTTGTTCAATATTTTCTTTAGCATTTAGATGTATCCTCCTCCTAAAATATCTTGCATGTTTTGCATCTCAATTCTAAGATTGTATGTCATGTAAGCTTATATCCTTTTTGCACCGAGATAAGTAAGGTGTTGTTACATTCCAGAGTGGAAGATATGTCCATGTAATGTGTGTGTAGATTAATAAACTAAAACGTATAAAATCCCATGTTCTACTCTGATTCTATCCCTTTCCCAAATACACACTTGAAAAATATGAATGCGGACCCACCTTCATCTTTTTGAAATGAAGGAGAAGATCCAAAATTTCAACTACTATAGGATTCGAAAAGAAATATTAGACAACTAACAATGTCAAATCATTGAAAGGAAATTCATCTTAGACTTAAAGGTGGACTTGTACATCTGTTATTTAGGGAAAAGGAAGTAGATTCCATAACAAATCATTTGAGACATCACTATTTGCAAATCTGTAAAGAAAAATAGTTTTAGTGGTGGTGTGTCCATCTATGGATTTGGTCATTGTATCATTGTGTTAACTCTCTTTTTCCATATATAAATTGTTTTACAACTCAACATTGTGAATTTGTTTCCTGGTCAGTATTTAATTTCATGTAGGCAATTGAAAAACTAATCTTAATTGAGTTTTTATGTTGATAAGATGTATTAGTATTTTTTGAGTTTGTTACATATCATGGTATCAGAACCATATTACATCACTGAGGGTAGTATGGGCTCAAGGGATTTGAATGTTTGAAGTTCTAATTATGAAACTCACAACATACACACAACAAATTAATTTTCTTCTACATTGTTATCCACTCTCTTTTGTCAATATTTCTGATACATTAATGCACGTGTCCAAGTATTTCTTCAATTGCCCCTCATTTAAAATTATAGCATATTGTAATGACCTCGGATATGCTAGGATGGAATATTATAATCTTTGTGCAATAAATGCTCTAAAATGGTTGTTTTTTTTTACAAATAGTCTGCATTCATTCCATTAAAGGCATTTCGTCAAACATATTATCGACAAAAATAGATACACATGGAATAGAACAGAATCATGGATTATTTATTATGAATGAAATTTAAATACAACAACCCAAAGGATGATAGGGAATCTGCAATACATCAATGGAAAACACACAATACAAGCCAACAACCTAGAATCATGTCGTGGTTTCCTCAACAAATGAGATCAAACCCTCCAAGTACTACAACCTCTCCAAGCAGATCACTGCAACCCAAAACTGAAATCAAAACACAAGATGAATCTCTAATGAAGATCATGGATGGATCCTCCTCCTTTGTCTAGCTAGGGTGGATCTTGCACCACAGAAACTAAACTACAATGGAAGAGTTTTTCCAAAACCCTAACAAAAACCTTGGCTCCAAGAGCAATCCAAGGAGATCAGTCAAAACATAATGACAAAGTGAAGTGTTACCTCTCCTTTTATTCTCTTGTCATGCCTTCTAGAAATTTCTCCCTTTTGACTAAATCAAATATGACCCTTCTTCCCCTTTTACTTTCACTTTAAGATCAAAATTCACTTTTAAGTAACTTATTAATCTAAAGTTATTTATTTCCTTAATGTCACTTTTAAAACATAACATCTCCTAACTAAGTGATATTAAATAACCCCTTGACTCCCTTTTTCTTCACTGACAAGCCACATATGTCATTTCCAACTACAAAACAAGGGAGTCAAAAAATGTGGATCTGAAAAATCCTCCCTTCCCAAAGATTGATTATCCTCAAGTAATGCCATCACACCCATAGGAGCTACAAATTGAACCAAACTGAAACTAATGATGATCCTTGGGTCCCAAGCCAATCTGAAATATGTGGAGCACCTACCTCCCACAATAATGTTCTGTAATGTGATAACACTAGGGCCCCCATGAAAATAACAACTGGTTCTCCCATTTGTACCAGCTACCAAACTGTCAATCCATAAAATTTCAGGGCCACAAGCTCTCACCAGAAAGGACGCATTACGCTGACGTTGTGCCAATGAATTTCCCAACATGGAATGTGGGCGGTTTTCAGATCCTAACATTTAGCCTTCAGTTGAGATAAATCAACAAAACATGGATGTTTGGTTAGAGGCACATTTATTGTATATAACTGTTGTAAGTCATATAAGCTGATAGATGCGCAGGGTTGTGGGGTTGGATGGATGTACATGTTGGTTGTTGTAATTCTCCCTTGAACATAATAAAATAAATTTCATCGCCCCTTGTATGTTTCCCTTTTGAATGGTTTTACCATGTGAATCTGATGTTCATTCTCGCGTGATTGATTTTGTATGTATATTTGTTTAATTGTTGCTAATTAAATATCTGTGATTTAGCTTCCATTGTATAATAATGCTCGTGCAAGCCAAGATCCCCAAATTGAGTTGCATAGGTTAGTGCAGTCGCACTAGTGGTACAAATTATCGAGAGTGGAATCTAACACACTAATATCGTCCTCTTTGTTTCCTCCTTATGTCCAAATGTCTCAAATCTAGCGTAGGAGAGGTAGATGAAACGAGGTTAGTGGTGACCTAGAATTCTTAAGAGTTCACCCATATATGTTGTTCACCATGCAAATCCTTCAAATAACCCATAAGGTCCTCTTTCATGAGGCCCAAAGGAGGGATCGATAGCCAATGAGGCCACTGGGACCTACATGTTCTTAGACAATAGAAGACTGTAAGAAGTTTGGCACATCCATGGATTCTTCTAGTAAGAAATTATTTGATATATGGGTTCTTCCATAGAGGTGTTGACTGGTATGCAAATTGAGAAACCAGGGAAAAACCCTAGCTGCAGAATTTCCTTCAGATCACTCAACATATTCACAACTACTACAAAAAAGGTGTCTTCATATAAGTTAGTCTTTGTAATTTATTGGGGAGATAGATCATTGTACCATACAAATGGATCTTGGAATGAGTGGTAGATTTGCAAGACACAACTCAATCACGGAGTTGATACATTGGATAGGGAAGGAGTTGGTTCATTGGAGTAGGATATCTTGAATGAATCTTTTGCAAAAGGTAGTGGTTAGTAATCAGAACCTTGCATAGTATAGAACGTGACTTCCAGCTAGAACAACTCTAGTCAACAATGAGAGCTTGTACCTAGATTCAACCAACAAGAAATTGTTAGGTCTGTGGCTTCTTCCATAGAGGTGACAAGCGGCC
>JASDQU010014318.1:10791-21343 GCA_032191745.1 Picea mariana
TTAAGGTTATAGTGTAAGTAGACATAATATTATACATATATATTATGGGAAAACTATCATAGTGGTAATTTTATTATCTTATTTTTTTTTTAATAATTTTATTATCTTAAAAAAAATTAGAAAGCATTATAAGTATTTAATCTATAAAAATATTGTAATCATAATTTTTTTTAGTTTCAAATGGTTGTCCTCTTGCATAAAATAATATTAAGCTTAACTAATTGATGGTAAAGTAATTCTTTATTTCAAAAACAAAACTTAAGGATTAAGATTATAGTATAAGGAGACATAATATATTACATATTTCTTATTGTGAAAACTATTATAGTCATAATTTTTTGAGTTTCAAGTGGTTTTCATCTCACATATAAAACAATATTAAGTTTAACTAATTAATAAAACTATATTAAGTTTAAATAATTAATGGTAAAATAATTTTTAATCGTACTACAAACCCAAAGTTATGGTTTAAGGAAATAATATAACCTTCATATATATAAACTACAATAAAAATAATATTTTTGCATGAAATATAATTATAAATTGTTAATCTAAAACTTAAGCTATATATGCTTAAAATTTTAATAATTGTTCAGTCATAAAATATTATTAAGTTTAATTTCGATACAATGAAATAATGTCACAATTATAATTATTGATAATTATTGTTGAACTACAATTTCACAATTATAATTATTTATAATTATTGTTGAAGTATAATTTTATTGATTTCAAATAAAATTTAAGAAATAAAATAATTTTTTTATTAAATATAATGAAATTGAATATAATAAAATGTAAATTATCAATTGCTATACACTCATATATTTTTATATTATATAAAGTCTGTTTATGAGCTTGTTAGTCTATTACTCATATATTTTTATATTATATAAAGTATGTTTATGAGCTTGTTAGTCTATTACTTAATTGTAAATTATCAATGGCTATACATTCATACATTTTTATATTATATAAAGTCAATTTAAATATATTAAATAGTGAATATCAATACTCATGTTTTTTTTTGTCAAAATCATAAACTTAAAAAATAAGAGTATACCTAAGAAAATTATGTGTTTGAATTCGATATATTAGTACGATATTGTTTAGATTTTAAATTAGAAATTTTAATTTATATGTAATTAAATATATGAATTAAGTTCAAATATATATTTTAAATTTATAGAATTTAAATTTGTAAAAAAAATTTAACAATTTCTTCATAACCACTTAAACTAAATTTATTAGATAAAACTACATTTAAAAAATTATTTGTATTTAAAAATGACATACAATAAATAAAGTCTAAATATAAGTTAAGAAGAATTTGAAAGTTTATTTATATTGATATTGAAATACTTTTATTTGTGTTTAAAAACAACGTACGATAAAATAAAGTCCAAATGTAAATTAAGAAAAAATTGAAAATTTATTTATATTAATATTGAAATAAAGTCTAATTGTAAGTTAAGAAGAATTTTAAAATTTATTTATATTAATATTGAAATACTTTTCATTATGCTTTATTTTTTATTCAAAGTTGTTTTTTAAGAAGTATATAAAAATATTATTTAAAAATTATAATATTTATTTTTAATGATTAATATTTTAAAAGTTCAAATTATTTTATAAGTATTTTTTAAAATTATATATAGATTTTTTTTTATATAAAATTAAAATTACATATTCTAAAAATAATATTTATTTAATTATTAAGTAAATTTAAATATTTATTTAATTATTAAGTAAATTTAAATTTATTCTATTATTAAGTAAATTTAATTTTATTTAAATTTATAAATATCTTACCTTTCAATTATCATATCATATGCAATCAATTATAAAATATATTTATATTTTAAAACTATCTCTAATAATAATAATAATAAATTATCTAAAAAAAATGCTACATGACCAAAATTCATACATTGAATAAACCAACATCACGCTAATAAATTTATACAATCAATTATAAAATATATTTATACTTTAAAATCATTCATAAAATATAAAAAAAACAATTATCCAAAAGAAAAGGTTACAGCCCAAAGTTCGTACATAGAATAAACCAACACCACTCTAATAAATTTATACAAAGAGTAAAATATAATGAAATTGACATTCATTTGAAACCATATATAGTGACATTAAAGATGTCTACTCATATATTTAACTAAATAAATATTCATTTCAGAAACCTCTTTATGTTTACTTGGAAACTATCATCCACTCTAACATCATAGAGGTAAAAAAAGAACAATGAAATAATATACATAAAAAATATATGGTTAAAAAAGAAACTCGCCAATTAAACATTACATTAATAATTTTTTAATATATAATTGGAGAGGAATAAGACCTATGAATAATTATTATAACATAGTGGTGTAAATTACAAAATTACAAGGGACCATTTTTTAGAGTTGTAACCTTGAGGAAACTCAAAATTCTCATATTTGACGAATGAAACAAGTATTTTCACAAAAGAACTTTCAACCCAAATTATTATAGTGGAAAATCTTATCCTATCAATTCTATTAATGAAATAAATCATCTCAAAAAATTGAAATAGAAGATGGAAAGGGGTCTTGTTGAAGTTGAAAGTGATATGGTGAAAATAAACAATAATGTCTCAACAATTAAAATAAATACTTAACAATTTGTTTTCAACAATATGGTCTTCTCATCTTAAGATTTAAGCATGTGCAGGCAAGAAACAATAAACAAAATTGTCATTACAAAATTTTAGAACATAACCATGTGCACACAAGAGACAATAAACAAAAATACCATAGCAAAATTTTAATAAAAGTCTACAACTATGGTTAATTAATTAGAGATTTTTTTATATCCTTTTATAAGGTTCACTTAAATAAAAATAAGTATTATACTATGTAAATATAAAAACACTTTCCTGGATCCTAATTTTTCTTTGTCTTAATTATCTGCATTTATTTGTAAAAATATAGTTATTTGTAAAGACTACATATTATTAAAAGTAGACAGTACATTGTCTCTTGTTGAAAGAAGAAAAGAAAATCCTTTATGTTAACAAATATTATAATCTCTCAAAGAAAGAAAACTTCAATGTTAAATAGAAGTCAAATACTACTATAATAAAAAACTGGACTTTGAAATGGATCAAGTGAAACCCTTCATACTGGATATGGTGATAAGTGATTATTGTAAAATGATGTATAACATCAATTCCACAAACAATTACAAGTTTTCATAAATGTATAATAAAAAAATATCTAAATGACAACTTTTCATTAATGTATAGTAGGAAAATATCTTAATGAAAATAATAATATTTTTTAACAAAATTTTATTTAAAAATCTATTTACAAAAACTGATTAGTTGTTAATAGATAGATTTTCCACTTCACACCCAAATAATATTAACCATAAGTAGATATCCTACTATTTTATTTTCATTGTAAGTAAATATCTCACTTCTTTAAATGACAATGCATAAACCTCTTAACAAAAAATAATGGTCCCCTCTATAATCATTTAACAAAGGTATCTCTATCAACAACTAAATATTACATATCAAAACAGACATTTAACAAAGTAACTCTATCAACAATCAATTCTTACATATTAAAAAACTCTGTTTTTTCAAATGGGCAAAATCTCCCAAATCAAAAACTAAATTAATTTTAAATATACTTGGATTTATATTTTCTAAATATTAACTTTCCAACCAATCTAAATAAAGAAAATAACTTCACAATATTGTTAACAACAAACAACTTTCAAAACTATTCCATAACCATTTTAAAAGGATTAAAATAAGTATGCATTTTCTGTAATTATAACTAGCTATCAAAGTAATTTTTAAATATGATCAGGTAAATGTAAAAAAGTAAACACATAAACGGATGTCTTTATAATAGCTAGGAAGTTAATGATTGAAATCACAGCCATTTATTTTGTGTGACTACTAAGAATATTCCAGCCATATTTAATCATGTCCATAAAAAACTTATTAAGCACTAAACCCCTATTAAATCTGTCCATTGTCAATAGGTGTATGCCTTTAGACGTAATTAATAACACAAAAGACAAAGATAGAATACAATGTATTTAATAATAATAAAAAACACAGAATTTCCACAAATAACAAAATATAACTAAATAAACATTATTTACACACTTGTATATATGAGTATTATATATGAGTATTTTCATATATACTGACAATTTACACACTTATATGTGTGAGTATTTTCATATATACTGACAATTTACACACTTGTATGTGTGAGTATCAAAATAACATTCACATATTTGAACACAGTTTACACACTTCCTCTGTGAACATGGAAATTCCTTGAATTGGTGGGCCAACAAAGATGGCACATAATCAAAAGTTTCATGTGGTTGGCACATACTCAAAAATTTCATGTGTATACACTTCTGAACAAAATAAGCATTAAACATACACAGTTATGTGAAAATGGCTTTACTCTCCATGATTTAGCATGGGAACAAAGTTCTGACATACCAGAAGTAAATCATATGTACACAGTTCCTTAGCCAGATAATATAGACAGATAAGAGCGATAACAGAGAAAAGTGAAAAGAAAATTAGAACATGAACCCATATTTGTCCTTCTATAGAGAGGAAAAAGTACTTATATTTATTTATAGAGAGGAAAAAGTACTTAAATAAGTAGACAAGTTTGTTTCAAGTTTAAAAATTTAACTAAGTCTGTTTTAAATTTACACCTGGTCTTAGAGAGCTTTGTTCGAGAAATGAAGACATATTTTAACAGAAGTATGCAGCTAGAAGAAAAGTAAAGTATATACTACTTTATCATTGAATTTTATGGAAGGTTTCCACTCATCAATTGATCAATTCTCCAGTGTAGGACAGCGCTATCAAAATAGCGAAAATCTGAGAGCTGCAGGGTTAAAATAGAAACGTTAAAGTACTGAACAGAAAAAAAAAATCCAGATAAGCGTCGCAGCTTCAAGGTTTTCATACAGTAAGAGGTTACCTTCGACTGAATGCTATAAAATACCCTATCATTTATAGCAGAAGACGTAGCACTCACAACTTCAATTCCGGCGTCTTCTAACACCATTAGAAGACTAGAGAAGTCAATCTGATTCTTGAAAGTATTTACACTGACTTGAATGCCTGGACCTAATTTGCTAACCCTTATTTTCTGAAACTTGTCCTGTACATTGGGGGGACGAGCCTGGGAATCTTGCAGGTTTTTATAAACGCAGGAGGTGTTGGAAAATGGTTTAACAGTGCCCGATAATTTCAGCAGATCTCTTTTTTTTCCAAGATCTATTAGCTTATCTTGTAAATGACGAATGTGTTGAATGGCTTCCAGCAATCTGTCCGATAACGTGCATTTTGTCTACAAAAATAACAAACACAAATAAAACCATTGCCCCTTTTCGTTTGTGATTAATATTTTTATTGATATGTTTTTGTCTACAAAAATGGCAAATACAAGTAAAACATTTTCCCCTTTTCTTTTGCTTTTAATACTTTTATTGACAGGGTTGAGATAGAGAAAAACTCACCTTTCGATATTCTTCAGGGAGTAGCGATGTCAGTGTTAAACAAAGCGCTTTCATCTTATTCCCCTCTGCCTTTCCACCAGTTTGTGAAGATGACTATTCCCAATACATTCCCTGCTGGCCTCATGATCATGACCTCCTCCTCCTGCTGCCSTTTTCTTCCTTCGATGGCTCGGCGTCGGTGGGGAAAGAGGGTTGCTGGAACTCAGCAAAGAATATACCGTCGAGTTACAGGTTAGGGTTTGAGCTGGCTCGCCAATGTTGGCCACAAAGCTCTTCCAACATTCCGTGACCGCCGGTGAAGACGCATCCTGATCAGTGTGATCAAGCTGCATCACCAGCCCTAAAGAAGCTGGTCCGAGCAGGCCGTAATCAATGGGCCTTTTGGCGGAGAGGCTATCAAATATTACTGCTGCAGGGGGATCATCATCATTACAAGTTCCAGGCTCCACAATCTTCAATGATTTGGTCGGCGTTTGGATCTGAATACCTTCATTGGTATCGATATTATCATGATAATGAGGAAGACACGCTGCTGCCTGAGAATACGAAGACCAGCACGGCTGGCATGAATATTTATATGGATAATTGCCCCAAAAATCTTCCATTCTCAACTCTCCGCGCGCCGACTGAAAAATGAAGAGGAGTGAGGACCAATTACCAAATGGAAAATCAGAATCTTCAACTTTGTAATCCAGTCAGGTGTCTGGCTTACAAGGCGGAGGGGGGCTGTCCTTTCGGTTCAGATTTGAGGAAAAGGTAAAAGGGAAGCATTGCCGGTAACCGGTCTACTGTTTCTCAGTGAATAGGAATAGGAATAGACTAAGGAATGTGTTCCACGCTTAGTCGCAAAAGGAATAGGCCAACGAAAAGGAATCGCATCCATGTACATGTCTTAACCCTACTTGATTAGTTAAGTAAATTTTTAGATCTGAAAGGAAATAATGAGTATGACTTATTGGGAGCCATATTATTTTTTACTGATAATGTAATGTTTCCACCCATAATTGTCATTGTCAGTAGTAAAGTAGATTAAATGTGAGCGCCCATTAGAGTTTTTAATTTTAGAAATTATTCAACTTAAAGTAAGAAGGTGGGAGAAAAATTATATTATAATATTTTTAAAATATAAGATTCCAGTTAATCCTTTGAATTCTTATATTGTCGATATGTAGACATCGTCCATGTGTAAAACACTTAAAATGACCGATTCCTACATGCAATATTTAAGTTTATAGGCAAGGCATTTAAAAAAAGATACACATGCTTACTCTAATAACTTATACCATAAATTATATGACATAAGAAAGTGAAAGAACGAAGTTGTGTTCAACTGAATTTTCTTTTTTTTTAATGCGGGAATTCAATCTCGAGGACCACTAGTATTCTTTGAGTTCTCTGGAGTGCATGTTTACAAAAAGCTTTCTATCACATCCTTGGCCTTTTGAGATAGATTACTCACTTTCAATTGAAACTGAGCTTTTGAAGATTAAAGTTGGATATGGACAATATTTATTTCAAATAGATTATTGTAATAGACTAAATAAGGGTATGGGTGATAGATGAAATTTGCTTTTATATTTTTAATGTTTTAAGGGTGATTATCAAAATGATGTCTGTCATAAAACAACATTCGTCATCAATGTACTCATTGTTATGTTAAAGGTGTGGATGTTTTTTTATGGGAAATAGAAGCCACCATTGCCATAACTTAAAAGAATTGGGAAACCTTTGGTGATAGTCCCCACCCATCACCAATGGAATGTTATGGTAATTCTGTTAGATAATCATCATAAATACACTTTTCTTCTCAGAGATCATGACATGCGTGTCATATAGTCAAAAGAAACCAATGGTGATTGTTAATGACCATTGTCATTAATACATTTCTTTGAGAGCATGTAAGTGTCTCTAAAGGAAAGCTATAACAATGCATACAAATAGTTTCCATACGAACCTTGTGTTTGAAACCTATAATTATGTAGGGAAATCATCACCAATGGAACCTAATGAAACAATGCACTCTCAATTGATTCTAATGAAACAAGATCCTTTAATATACAAACATCATATCTCAAAAAGTAAACTAGAGAGCTTTACCCCAAGAATTAAGGAACATATCCTTAATATTGGATTTTCTTGAGATAGTGAAAATTCATCCAAAATCAAGTACCTTTACTAGGTTTCATGACCAAATAAGGTTTTAAATATTTAAGAGTCCTTAGAATCTTAGAATAATAAGTCTTTATAATGAAATGAATAATTGTTTAAACATCCTTAGGAAAGAACATTGCAACATTAATATGCAATTCATCACGCATGTAGATTGACTACACTAGTAAATATACAATTACATTAGAAAAACAAGAGAATATACATATTCAAGAACTCCATATTTCCACTAATATCACATTATGTCAAGGAGAGCTTAAAATAGTAATTGGATAAAAAAAAACAATAGCCCACATTTTAGTAAGTTATTTGATCTTCCATTTTAAAGAACATTAGTACATAACCAACACAGATCTAAATTTATGACTACTTTGAGTAAATTTTCTTCAAAACATTACCTTTGATATTCATAACTCGTAATCCCATCCCATGCAACCATAGTATTGAAACATACCCAGTAATAATGAAACATATCGAGTAACCTTTATGCTTAACTCTATGGGGTACTCCACATATTTTATGCACTAAACACACAAATAGAATAAAATTAGAAAGTGAAGTAACTTGATGCCTTGCCTCTTTTTTGTTTGAGGGGGAAACCTCATTTTACAATACAAGAAATGTACAAGATGAGATGCTCTCTAAAAGTAGGTGTCCTTGGTATATATATAGGAGAAAAAGGGTACAATTACAAAGGGTTTAGCCTACCATTAAAGGGCCAATCCAACCAATAGTGACAACACTAATATAAAAATAGAAATGTAATAACTCAATATCTAGATCTTAACATATTCCTCTACTTCAAAGATATGTTTCAATGAACAACTAATTAGTTGTGGATGTTTATACATTAAGAACTCATCATCCTACATTTCCTCTTCTACTAGTAGGTTCATTCACTTGATGAGGTACTCAGTAATTGATTGATTTAATAGTTTTTTTATATGTGTTTCAAGGATTATCTCTTGTTATGGTTTGAATTTACCTTCCTTATTAACCCCTAGTAAAATGGTCTAAATTGGGATCTTTTCACTAATGAAATTCTTTAAGAAAGAAACATGGAATACTAGATGTACATGTGAATATTGATGCAGGAGCATCACTATCACATCAAAAGGAAGCGGACATGGAATCAGAATTGACACCTCAACGCATTGAAAGAGCCAAAACCGACCTTAATCATCTTGGTAGCGATGTGAATATTTTTTATTTTATTTTATTGTTAATTAATTAGCTATCTGTAAAGTCGGGCCACCATTTGAAAGGATAGAACCATTGTAAATCCTTTACATGACTGTAACGTATTACAGGTGTGGGATATCCGCCCTGATTAGTCATTAGGTTGCATTTATTGAGTAGGTAACCACTTGAACAATATGTAATAGTATTTAGATAGGAGGATGGAGAGTGAAGAAGCGCTAGGTATTTAGACAAGTTTCAGTTTATGTCTATAGGAGATAGTCATTGTAATTATGTTTTCTTTGAATTGAATAGAATAGAGGAAATTGACCCAAATACACAGTGTTGATATTGTTTATAGTTTGACCATGTTGTTATGTGTTTGTGAATGTATGATGTTCATAGTGAGTGAATGAATGAATAATTGAATGAGTTCAATTGTTTCTCCTCTATAAGATTATGCAAGGAGTGCATGCAGAGCACAAGGAGTGCGTGTGAAGAAGTCTTTTTCGACTTAAAGCTTAGAAGAGATGGCAGAGAATTTTTGTATGCAGAGAGTGCATATTGAGCGTAAGGAGTGCATATAGAAACAAACTTGTGTTAAAGTTTGAAAGCTTAGGAGGTTGAGCACATAGTATGCCAGGAGGGCATTAGAACGTCTTTTGAAGAAGACGTGAATTGCAGTTGTGCACTAAGGGGTGAGATTTAAATTTTATTTACCAGAAGCTCAGGAAGAGTAGCGGTTTAAGTCTCAAGAGGAGGAATACTTAGAAAAGTTTCTAAGTTTCGAAGGGTTGAAGTGTTCAAAGGTGAAGCACATAAAATCGAAGTTCGAAAAAGGAACAAGTATGGAGGATTCAGTGGGAGAAATCCTTTAGATAAGAAGTTCGAAGTTTGGATAAGATCAAGGGTGAAGACTCATTCAAAAAGAGCCGAAAACTTTCAAGTTGTTAGATCTCGGAGAAGTGGCGCACTAGTTAGCCGTGAGGAGTCATCAAAATTTTGCAGAACCAAAAGATGTGGAAGAAATAAAGTGAAATTCACAAAATCGTGAAACGCGAAATCCTAAAATCATAAGAACTGTCCGTTGAAAGGAGACACATGGCAAGAGATCAACATTTCATTGACTCGTAGAGTGGAAAGGTCAAAGGGTTGAGTCGTGAGAAGTCGTGAAAGGAAAAATTGTGAAATGATAATGGTTGTTCATTAAGGTAGCACACGTGGCAACAGATCAGAATTTTGTTGAATTGTGACTTGGGAAGTTGGAGGTAGAAGTTGCGAAAACTTGCGAAACATGAAATCGCGACTTGATCACAGTTGTTCGCTGGAGAGCGGTTGTGTACCTGTGATCTGATCTGAATATTTCAAAATTTTGGGCATCAGTATTTTGAAGGACGGAGAGTCGGTTGACCCATATAGTTGATACGCAAAATCGTGACGCACCTATTCGGTAAGCATGTGGTCACAAGGCGTGGTCACGTGGAGGGGACTTGCGTTTTAGTGCTTGTGCATGAAAGTGGAGTTTTGTAAAGACCTGTCGATTGTTTCTGAGAGGTTCCAATAGGGAATCGAATACTGTTTCAATTAATCCTTGAGAATATCCTATGACTGGGAGGTCGTGCATCCCTAGGAGAGAATGGGATTCTGCACT
>JASDQU010014318.1:21393-42404 GCA_032191745.1 Picea mariana
TAACCCTACTTGATTAGTTAAGTAAATTTTTAGATCTGAAAGGAAATAATGAGTATGACTTATTGGGAGCCATATTATTTTTTACCGATAATGTAATGTTTCCACCCATAATTGTCATTGTCAGTAGTAAAGTAGGTTAAATGTGCGCGCCCATTAGAGTTTTTAATTTTAGAAATTATTAAACTTAAAGTAAGGTGGGAGAAAAATTATATTATAATATTTTTAAAATATAAGATTCCAGTTAATTCTTTGAATTCTTATATTGTCGATATGTTGACATCGTCCATGTGTAAAACACTTAAAATGACCGATTCCTACATGCAATATTTAAGTTTATAGGCAAGGCATTTAAAAAAGGATACACATGCTTACTCTAATAACTTATACCATAAACTATATGACATAAGAAAGTGAAAGAACGAAGTTGTGTTCAAATGAATTTTTTTTTTTTAATGCGGGAGTTCAATCTTGAGGATCACTAGTATTCTTTGAGTTCTCTCGAGTGCATGTTTACAAAAAGTTTTCTATCACATCCTTGGCCTTTTGCGATAGATTACTCACTTTCAATTGAAACTGAGCTTTTGAACCTTAAAGTGGATATGTACAATATTTATTTCAAATAGATTATTGTAATACATCAAATAAGGGTATTGGTGATAGATGAAATTTGCTTTTATATTTTTAATGTTTTAAGGGTGATTATCAAAATGATGTCTGTCATAAAACAACATTAGTCATCAATGTCTTCATTGTTATGTTAAAGGTGTGGATGTTTTTGTGATGGGAAATAGAAGCCACCATTGCCATAACTTCAAAAAATTGGGAAACCTTTGGTGATAGTCCCCAGCCATCACCAATGGAATGTTATGGTGAAACTTCAATGCATTCGGAAACCTTTCGTGATAGTCCCCACCCATCACCAATGGAATGTTATGGTAATTGTGTTAGATAATCATCATAAATACACTTTTCTTCCGAGAGATCATGACATGTGTGTCCTATAGTCAAAAGAAACCAATGGTGATTGTTAATGACCATTGTCATTAATACATTTCTTTGAGAGCATGTAAGTGTCTCTAAAGGAAAGCTATAACAATGCGTACAAATAGTTTCCATATGAACCTTGTGATTGAAACCTATAATTATGTAGGGAAATCATCGCCAATGGAACCTAATGAAACAATGCACTCTCAATTGATTCTAACGAAACAAGATCCTTTAATATCCAAACATCATATCTCAAAAGGTAAACTAGAGAGCTTTACCCCAAGAATTAAGGAACATATCCTTAATATTGGATTTTCTTGAGATAGTGAAAATTCATCCAAAATCAAGTACCTTTACTAGGTTTCATGGCCAAATAAGGTTTTAAATATTTAAGAGTCCTTAGAATCTTAGAATAATAAGTCTTTATAATGAAATGAATAATTGTTTAAACATCCTTAGCAAAGAACATTGCAACATTAATATGCAATTCATCACACATGTAGATTGACTACACTAGTAAATATACAATTACATTAGAAAAACAAGAGAATATACATATTCAAGAACTTCATATTTCCACTAATATCACATTATGTCAAGGAGATCTTAAAATAGTAATTGGATAAAAAAAAACAATAGCCCACATTTTAGTAAGTTATTTGATCTTCCATTTTAAAGAACATTAGTACATAACCAACACAGATCTAAATTTATGACTACTTTGAGTAAATTTTCTTCAAAACATTACATTTGATATTCATAACCCTTAATCCCATCCCATGCAACCATAGTATTGAAACATACCCAGTAATATTGAAACATGCCCATTAATAATGAAACATACCGAGTAACCTTTGTGCTTAACTCTATGGGGTACTCCACATATTTTATGCACTAAACACACAAATAGAATAAAATTAGAAAGTGAAGTAACTTGATGCCTTGAGAATGAGAGGGAATAATGAATGAGAACCATCTTTTTGTTTGAGGGGGAAACCTCATTTTACAATACAAGAAATGTACAAGATGAGATGCTCTCTAAAAGTAGGTGTCCTTGGTATATATATAGGAGAAAAAGGGTACAATTACAAAGGGTTTAGCCTACCATTAAAGGGCCAATCCAACCAATAGGGACAACACTAATATAAAAATAGAAATGTAATAACTCAATATCTAGATCTTAACATATTCCTCTCCTTCAAAGATGTGTTTCAATGAACAACTAATTAGTTGTGGATGTTTATACATTAAGAACTCATCATCCTACATTTCCTCTTCTACTAGTAGGTTCATTCACTTGATGAGGTACTCAGTAATTGATCGATTTAATAGTTGTTTTATATGTGTTTCAAGGATTATCTCTTGTTATGGTTTGAATTTACCTTCTTTATTAGCCCCTAGTAAAATGGTCTAAATTGGGACCTTTTCACTAATGACATTCTTTAAGAAAGAAACATGGAATACTATATGTACATGTGAATATTGATGTAGGAGCATCACTATCACATCAAAAGGAAGCGGACGTGGAATCAGAATTGACACCTCAACGCATCGAAGGAGCCAAAACTGACCTTAATGAGCTTGGTAGCGATGTGAATATTTTTTATTTTATTTTATCGTTAATTAATTAGCTATCTGTAAAGTTGGGCCACCATTTGAAAGGATAGAACCATTGTAAATCCTTTACATGACTGTAATGTATTATAGGTGTGGGATATCAGCCCTGATTAGTCATTAGGTTGCATTTATTGAGTAGGTAACCACTTGAACAATATGTAATAGTATTTAGATAGGAGGATGGAGAGTGAAGAAGCGCTAGGTCCTTAGACAAGTTTCATTTTATGTCTATAAGAGATAGTCATTGTAATGATTTTTTCTTTGAATTGAATAGAATAGAGGAAATTGACCCAAATACACAGTGTTGATATTGTTTATAGTTTGACCCTATTGTTATTTGTTTGTGAATGTATGATGTTCATAGTGAGTGAATGAATGAATAATTGAATGAGTTCAATTGTTTCTCTTCTATAAGATTATGCAAGGAGTGCATGCAGAGCACAAGGAGTGTGTGTGAAGAAGTTTTTTTCGACTTAAAGCTTAGAAGAGATAGTGGGGAATTTTTGTATGCAGAGAGTGCATATTGAGCGTAAGGAGTGCATATAGAAACAAACTTGTGTTAAAGTTTGAAATCTTAGGAGGTTGAGCACATAGTATGCCAGGAGGGCGTTAGAACATATTTTGAAGAAGACGCAGAGTGCAGTTGTGCACTAAGGGGTGAGATTTAAATTTCATTTACCAGAAGCTCAGGAAGAGTAGCGGTTTAAGTCTCAAGAAGAGAAATACTTAGAAAAGTTTCTAAGTTTCAAAGGGTTGAAGCGTTCAAAGGTGAATCACATAAAATTGAAGTTTGAAAAAAGAACAAGTATGGAGGATTGAGTGGGAGAAATCCTTCATATAAGAAGTTCGAAGTTTGGATAAGATCGAGGGTGAAGACTCATTCAAAAGAGCCAAAAACTTTCAAGTTGTTAGATCTCGGAGAAGCAGCGCACTAGTTAGCCGCGAGGAGTCATTGAAATTTCGCAGAACTAAAAGATTTGGAAGAAGTAAAGTGAAATTCATGAAATCGCGAAACGTGAAATCTTGAAATCATCAAAACTGTCGGTTGAAAGGAGACACATGGAAAGAGATCAACATTTCGTTGACTCGTAGAGTGGAAAGGTCAAAGGGCCGAGTCGTGAGAAGTCGTGAAATTCAAAATTGTGAAATGATAGTGGTTGTTCATTAAGGTAGGACGCGTGGTGACATATTAGAATTTCGTTGAATCGTGACTTGGGAAGTTGGACGTAGAAGTTGCAAAAACTCGCGAAACGTGAAATCGCGACTTGATCACAGTCATTCGTTGGAGAGCAGTTGTGGACCTTTGATTTGATATGAATATTTCAAAATTTTGGGCATCAGTATTTTGAAGGACGGAGAGTCAGTTGACCCATATAGCCGATACGTGAAATCACGATGCACCTATTCGGTAAGCGTGTGGTCACAAGGCATGGTCACGTGGAGGGGACTTGCATTTTAGTGCTTGTGCACGAAAGTGGAGTTTTGTAAATACCTGTGGATTGTTTCTGAGAGGTTCCAATAGGGAATCAAAGACTGTTTCAATTAAGCCATGAGAATATTCTATGACCGGGAGGTCGTGCATCCCTAGGAGAGAAGGTGGTTCTGCACTAAGTGGTACCAGAGCTTGAAAAATATTTGAAGTTGAACTCAGTGTGTTAGGAATAGTTGAAGCGATGTCGCCAAGGATACGCATAGGAGCACCTATGGCAAACCATGTTGTAGGAAGAGAAATGAGAGAACTTTGTGCAAGTTTGGAAGCGATGGAAGAAATGAAAAGGAGAACACATGCCGCTGAAGATGTCAGTAATGCAGAAAGAGAAGAAATAGAATTTGAATAAGCTACGGGGGAAGATGGAGCTGAAGAACGCTTATTGAAGGTTGTTATGAAGTAGGGAACTAGAGCAAAAGTAGAAGTCCCAATGTATGAAGGTAACCTGGATGCCGAAGAGTTATTGGACTGGATAATATCCCTAGATAAGTATTTTGACTATGAATATGTTGAGGAAGGAAGGAAGGTGAGACATGATATCACAAGATTAAAAGGACATGCAACACTATGGTGGGATGAATTGCAAGCAAAAAGAAGGAGTAAAGGAAAACCGAAGATAAAGAATTGGGACACAATGGTAGTCAAATTTAAGGATAAATTCATACCTAGGGATTATCAGATAGAGATATTCAGAAAATTGCAGAACTTGAGACAGAGAGGTATGATAGTGAAAGAGTATATAGAAGAATTTTATAGACTGAATATTAGGACTCAACAAAGAGAGAACCATGATTAAAAAGTTTCCATGTATATAAATGGTTTGAGGTATGAAATTCTGGATGAAATCAGTATGATGAATGTGAGGAAATTAGAAGATGCTTATCAGATTGCACTGAAGGCAGAAGAAAAGTTGTCCAGAAACTAGAGTTAGCGAAACAGAAGAAGAGGCTTAAATAAAGGTAAGGGAGTTGTTTATGATAAGGCACCGAAAGCTAAGGATGAGAATGAGAAATCATATGGTCATTTTGAAAGAGGAGGAAGTTCCCAAAGAAGACTATTTGGTGGGAGAAATTATTTTCCTCAAGGAAGAGGAAGAAGTAGAGGAGGTGGAGTTAGGTGATATGCTTGTGTAAATATAGGACATATGTCTTTGGAATGTCTTGAGAGGAAGAGAGAACAAGGAGGAGAAGGACACATTTCAGAAGCCCAGAAGAATGTGGAAGCAGAGGCAGCAGAGGGAGGACAAAATCTTATGATGAGGAAAGTTCTTATAAAGCCAGAGAAAGAAACATAAGACTTAGTTCAGCGAACGAGATTATTCAGGTCAACTTGTAAGACAAAGGACAAAGTTTGTAAGATGATTATAGATAGTGGAAGTGTTGATAATTTAATATCAACAGAGATCATGGAGAATCTGAAGCTGGAGACAAATGCATACCCAAGTCCATAAAATTATCATGGTTGCAGAAAGGACATCAATTAACGGTAAGTCAACAATGCAAAGTTGAATTTCAAATAGGAGGCTATAAAGATGAGATTCTGTGTGATGTGATTCCCATGGATGTCTGTCATATTTTGTTTGGGAGACCATGGAAGTTTGATAGGAATTTTATTCATGATGGGATAAAAAACAGTTATACTTTGGAAAAGAATGGGAGGACTCACATGTTACTACCAATAGAAAAAAAGAAAGAAAAGGAAGAAACCAACACAATAATAATTCTCATGATTGGGAATGAACTCTTGAAGGAGGTCAAGAAGGATCAGGAAATGCATTTTTTTGTTGTAAGGAAGCCGAGATTTATCCTTACCAATACTTTTGTGGATGATTTACCTGAAGAAATCAAAGAATTGTTGGATAACTTTGCCGACATAGTAGTGGATGAGTTGCCTCATTCATTAGCACCTATTAGTAGCATTAGCCACCATATTGACTTGATTCCAGAAGCCAGTTTTCCAAATAAAGCAACATATAGGTTGACACCGCAATAGAATGAAGAAAATAAGGAGAAAGTTCAGGAGTTGTTGGATAGAGATTTAGTTAGGGAAAGTCACCCAGGAGCATATTTGAGGTGAGAAGTGTCCATGGTTTAGAAAGTTTTTATAGAAATTTTATCAGAAATTTTAGTGGTATATGTGCACCCATGATGGATACTGTGAAGAAGAAACATAAATATTTTAATTGGACAAAGGAGGATGATAAAAGATTCAGAGTATTGAAATATAAGATAACAGAACAACCATTTCTGGTTTTACCATATTTTGGGAAGACATTTCAAGTGAGATGTGATGCAAGTGGGATATCCATTGGAGCAGTTTCGAGTCAAGATAATAGGCCAATTTCTTATTTCAGTGAAAAATTGAATGATACTAAGGAGAATTATTCAACATATGACAAAGAATTTTATGTAATGATTCAATCTTTTAAAAAATGGAGACATTACTTAATTCCAAAAGAGTTTGTCTTGTATAGTGATAATCAAGATTTGCAATTTATTACTAGGCAAGAGAAGTTGAATTAGAAACATGCTAAGTGGGTATAATTCATGAAAAAAATTACTTTTGTCATTAAACATATTTTTGGAAGTGCTAATAAAGTTGCAGATGCTTTAAGCAGGAGAAATTTGGTAGTACAGTAATCTCAAGTGAAGACCTTAGGGTTTGACCACCTTAAGGAAATATGTCAAGAAGATCTAGATTTCAAGGAGGCTTATGAAGCATATGGAAATCCTTTGTTGAGGGATAACTACTTCTGGGCAAAATATTTGATCCAGGATGGACTGTTGTTTAAAGGAAGCCAATTGTGCATACCAAGATGTTCAATGAGAGATAATTTGTTGAAAGAAAAACATAGTGGAGGTTTAGCTGGACATTTTGGTTATGTCAAAACATTTGCACAACTGAGTAGTTTGTATTATTGGCCAGGTATGAGGGAAGATGTGAATAAATTTGTAGACCGATGTAAGATTTGTTAACATGCAAAACGGAAGAGACAAAACATTGTTTTGTATCAGTCATTGCCCATTCTAGAAAGGCCTTGGGTTGCAATTAGTAAGGATTTTGTATTGGGATTACCTAGAACCCAGAAGGGAAGTGATTCTATATTTGTTATGGTTGATGATTTTCCAAGATGACACATTTCATACCATGCCATAAAAAAATTGATGGTACACACATAGCCAATTTGTTTTTCAGAGAAGTTGTGAGATTACATGGATTGCCCGGAAGCAGAGTTTTAGACATGGATACTAAGTTTGTGCGACACTTTTGGAGGAATCTATGGAAGAGGCTGGGAACTAACTTATATTTTAGTTCGGCATATCATCCTCAGAAAAACGGATAGACCGAAGTAGTGAACATGAGTCTGGGAAATTTGTTAAGGAGTTTAGTCACTGAACAAGGTCGTTAGTGGGATCAGATTATGGCACAAGAAGAATTTGCATTTAAAAAATCAATTAATATAAGCACTGGAAAAATTTCATTTGAGATAGTATATGTAAGACATTCGAGAGGGGTTGCAGAATTGAGAGAATTGAAACAAGATGAATTCAGGAGCGGTGGAGCGGAAGATTTTTCTACAAAAATGCGAAGACTTAATGATCAAGTTAGGAGGAAGATACATGATAGTAATCAAAAGTATAAGGAAAGAGTTGATCAGAAAAGAAGGGAAGTTCAATTTTAAGTGGGAGAGGAAGTTTTAGCTCATTTGAGGAAAGAAAGGTTTCCAAGAGGTACATATAATAAATCTAATATGAAGAAGATAGGACCATGCAAGATCCTTAGAAAATTTGTAGCAAATGCTTATGAAATTAAGTTGTCGAACAATGTTAGGATATCACTAATACTCAACATTGCAAATTTGTATCCTTATAACAAAGATGACACAGGAGGATTGGATGATTAGGAAGAGATTTAGTGGGAAGAAAAAATTCCCATAGTAGAAAAACCTCAGATGGCTAAAATTCTAGAACAGAGAGTTGGAAGGAAAACTAGAAGAAAGATGTATCCTGAATATTTGGTAAAGTGGAAAGATCACCCAGTAGAAGATTCAAGTTGGGTAACTGAACCTGATATTTTGAAACATGGAAAAAAAGTGTGAGATCTCATGGACAAGAGTCCATGAATATTTTGGCTAGAGGAGTATGATGCAGGCGCATTGCTATCACATCAAAAGGAAGCAGATGTGGAATCAGAATCAACACCTCAATGCATCGAAGGAGCCAAAACTGACCTTAATCAACTTGGTAGTGGTGTGAAGATTTTTATTTTATTTTATCGTTAATTAATTAGTTGTCTCTAAAGTCGGGCCACCATTTGAAAGGACAGAACCATTGTAAATCTTGTACAAGACTGTAATGTATTACAGGTATGGAATATCATCTTTGATTAGTCATTAGGCTGCATTTATTGAGTAGGTAACCACTTGAACATTATGTAATAGTATTTAGATAGGAGGATGGAGAACGAAGAAGCATTGGGTCTTTAGATAAGTTTCAGTTTGTGTCTGTAGGAGATAGTCACTGTAATGATGTTTTCTTTGAATTGAATAGAATAGAGGAAATTGACCCAAATACACAGTGTTGATCTTGTTTATAGTTTGACCATGTTGTTATGTGTTTGTGAATGTATGATGTTCATAGTGAGTGAATGAATGAACAATTGAATGAGTTCAATTGTTTCTCTTCTATAATATTATGCAAGGAGTGCATGTGAAGAAGCCTTTTTCAACTTTAATCTCAGAAGAGATAGTGGGGAATTTTTGTATGCAGAGAGTGCATATTGAGTGCAAGGAGTGCATATAGAAACAAACTTGTGTTAAAGTTTTAAATCTCAAGAGGTTGATCGCAGAGTATGCCAAGAGGGCGTCAGAACGTCTTTTGAAGAAGACAAGGAGTGCAAGTGTGCGCTAAGGGGTGAGATTTAAATTTCATTTACCAAAAGCTCAGGAAGAGTAACGGTTTAAGTCTTGAGAGGAGAAACACTTAGAAACATTTCTAAGTTTTGAAGATTTGAAGTGTTCAAAGGTGAAGCGTAGAAAATTGAAGTTCGAAAAAGGAACAAGTATGGAGGATTGAGCAGGGGAAATCCTTCAGATAAGATGTTCGAAGTTTGGATAATATTGAGGGTCAAGATTCATTCAAAAAGAGACGAAATATTTCAAGCCGTTAGATCTCAGAGAAGAAGCGCATTGGTTAGCCACGAGGAGTCATCGAAATTTCATAGAACCAAAACATTTGGAAGACATAAAGTGAAATTCGTGAAATCATGAAACACAAAATCCTGAAATCATCAGGACCATCTGTTGAAAGGAGACACGTGTAAAGAGATCAACATTTCGCTGACTCATAGAGTGGAAAGGTCAAAGGGTGGAGTCATGAGAACTTGCGAAATCCAAAATCGCGAAATGATCATGGTCGCTCATTAAGGTAGGATGGGAAGTGACATATTAGAATTTCACTGAATCGTGACTTGGGAAGTTGGAGGTAGAATTTGAGAAAACTCGCAAAACACGAAATCACGACTTGATCATAGTCGTTCGTTGGAGAGAGGTTGCGGACCGTTGATCTGATCTGAATATTTCAGAATTTTGGGCATCGAGATTTGGAAGGATAGAGAGTTGATTGACCCATATAGCAGATACACGAAATCATGACGCAACTATTCGGTAAGCGTGTGGTCACAAGGCATGGTCACATGGAGGGAACTTGTGTTTTAGTGCTTGTGCACACAAATGGAGTTTTGTAAAGACCTGTGGATTGTTTCTGAGTGGTTCCAACAGGGAATCAAAGATTGTTTCAATTTAGTCTTGAGAATATCCTAAGATCGAGAGGTCATGCATCCCTAGGAGAGAAGGCGGTTCTGCACTAAATATGGAGGCAACTCCAATTTGCAATCCATACTTCCAATTCTCTTCAACACCTTATAGGGACTATAGTACGTTGGTGGTAATTTATTGTCTTGATTTTGTTGCTTGAGGGGAATTTGTTTGTATGGTTGTAGCCTCAAGAACACTAAATCCCCCATTTCATATTCCATTTCACTATGATGTTGATATATTTATCATTTCATCCAATTTTGTGATACAACCAAGTTGTCCTCCAACAGTTGGAAAACCACTTTGTGGGGCTTTATGTGGTCCTTCATTGCCCGTACCTTCGATTTTCCTCTTCAATGACCTATAGGGAACATAATACTTTGGTGCTAATTTATTATCATTCTTTTGTTTCTTGATGAACATCTATTTGAATGTTTGTATCCTCAAGAACACCAGATCCCCACTTCAAATTCCCTTTCACTATGATATTTGATCTTCTTATCATTTCGTCTTATTTTGTGATATAACCAAGTTGTCCTGCAATAGTTGGAGAACCGCTTCTTGTTTCTCTATGTGGTCAGTCATTTCTTGAACCTTCACTTTTCCTCTCAAGGGTGATGTGATGTATGGAAGGATGATAATAACCATAAAGTTCCATAAATGGGGACTTTTTTTATGAAGTATGGAAATACATATTGTACCACAATTATGTCAAGGGTAACCACTTTACCCATTAACACAAATTCGAATAAATTTGTAAAAAATGTATTATGATGACTTCACAAACATTGTGTTTTTTGTAAATATTAATATATTCCATGGGGGAAGTTAGGCCATTGAGATTCCTATTGTGGATTGAAGTTAGTGAGTGACCTCTGAGAACCAACACCGGGAGTAGGTAGTGGAAGCAAGGGTATTCAAATAATGATATGAAAGGAAGGGGTATTGATCTCTCCCCATTGTCGATATACAAAACCATTGACCTGATGTAATAGTGCCAACCAACCATAGAAAAAAAACCATGGATGACTATTGCTTTCAACAAAAAGAGGAGAAAATGATAATAATTGCAAATGTATAAGAAATAGATGTTGAAACACATTTTTGAAGGATTTTAGTTGAACTTTGTATATGTCCCCATTGTCTTTAATCATTAATGATTAATATTCAATTTAACTACCAATAAATTACAAATATTGAGATATTAATTTTCAAAATTAACTATGTATTCAAAGTCATTCATTTATGAATTGTCTCCGATGATCATGAATAGTCCACTTAGGACTCATTATCAATTAATTATTTATTTATTTTGTAAGAAATATATCTTTATTTACTTGGAGTTTTATTTCAAAAATACATATCACATTTATATACTCACATTAGTGCACATAACTAAATAAAATTCAATAAATAACTTTCTGTGTTATTGGATTAATATATGAGATTATTTCGATTACAAATAATTGATTTAAGAATACAAATTTACAAATTGTTATAGATGGAGAAATCAAATGTCATAAGGTGAACAAGTTCAAAACCATTTATTTATGATCCACCTCCATTGAGCTTGAATAGTCTACTTGACATTCATTATCAATTAAATTTTATGTTTTTTTAAGAAATTCATTTATATGGAAAGTTTAGTTAGAAAATTGCATCACATTTACACACCCATGTTAATGCATATAAGCAAGTAAAATTCAATAAATCACTTTGTTCCTTAATGATTTCTTTATATGAAATGATTGGAATTACAAATAAATACACCATTATAGAAATTCTAAGTTTTGTTTTTGGAAGAAGCACACCATTATTTATATGGATTTTTATTTCAAAAATTATATATCATATTTATCCACTTATATTAATGATGATGATGATGATGATGATGATGATGATGATGATGATTATTAACGTCCACTAAGACCGATTGGTCTATCGGACCTTAAGAGGGTAAGTGATTACTTGTGATTCTTTAGAATTTTACTTGTGATTCTTTATGTATAGCGATAGAACTCGAGATCACCCCAAACTTTAAAGTTTTATCAAAATTCAAAATAATTCAAAATGGATTTCAAAATATATTAATAAACTTTAATTACAATAAAAAGAAATTTAACTACTTTTGATTTATGTATAGCAATAGACCTCTAGATCACCCCAAAAATTGAAATAGATTATACAATACTAATATTTAAACTTTAAAGTTTTATCAAANTAAACTTTAATTACAATAAAAAGAAATTTAACTACTTTTGATTTATGTATAGCAATAGACCTCTAGATCACCCCAAAAATTTAAATAGATTATACAATACTAATATTTAAACTTTAAAGTTTTATCAAAATTCAAAATGGATTTGAAAATATATTAATAAACTTTAATTACAATAAAAAGAAATTGAACCACTTTTTCTTTATGTATAGCCATAGAACTCTAGATCACCCAAAAAATTGAAATAGATTATACAATATTAATATTTATACTTTAAAGTTTTATCAAAATTAAAAATAATTCAAAATGGATTTCAAAATATATTAATCATAGGACCTTTGCCCCATGGAAAGCCACGACAATTCCAAAAAAGGATCCCGAGTGTCCCAAATTCCTATTTATTATTATTCTTTTGGTATTTATCCCTAACAATAGCTTTTGATTTCTAATTATTGCCCATTTTCCTTCTTTCCTGGCTTGTTTAACCTTTTGAACTTCCTTCCTTAATTCAGCTTGGTCTTCAGGAATGAGGTCTTCATTTATAAATATTCCTGACCCTTTTAATCTTGGAGATTTATTATGTTATATTTATGGTCATTACAACTTACTTTGACACAGATCAACCTATCTTTATGATCAATAAACGTCAATAAATAATTTTATTCCTTTTTGTATCATATCATATGATTTCAATTGATTTAAGGATAAAAAATTACAAAACTTTATGGAGAGGGAAATTAAATTCCTTGTAATTCAAAAATTTCAACGACAATAATTTATGACACATCTTCAATGAGCATGAATAGTACACTTAGCACTCATTATCAATCAATTTTTTTATTTTTTTTAAGAAATGAAACTTTATTTAAATGTATTTTTACTTCAAAAATTACATGTTAATGGATATATGAAAATAAAAATCAACAAATGGAAAATTATATTCCAAATTAAAATAACCCACATTTACAAATCTATGCAAGTATTTGTGTCTCTCTAGATACTATATGGATTTTTCCTCTCCATAGACAATATATAAAACAAATATCTTACCACTTATATAAATTAGCATAGATAACATTTTCTTAAGATAAACTTATGTTAGGGAATGAAGGAATCAAACCACAAATGTCATTCTTGCAAGGCATGTGCCCTTCCATTGAGCTAACACAATTTAAAACATTAAGGAAAAGGGACTCATTCATTTTATTTCTCTGTATTTATGAAAAACATATCCAATCATAATAACCCTATAATGCCTTTTAAAATATATTAAAACGAAAGTTAATAAAACTTCATATTTCCTATGCATTCAAGATATCATACAATGATCTCCACTATGACTAAAGAATATATATTGAAAAATATGCACTGGGAATTTTGATCTATGCGGTAAGAAATGGAATCTGTTAAAAAATGAGATTTCATCGGAAAATGCACTAATAACAAGTAGAGTCCTTCAAGAAGAGACTTCTCATTAAGAAATTGAAGAAAAACAGTTTTTTCATTACTATATTGTCCTTAAATATATCCCTAATGTCTTATGAGGTCCAACGACAAACATACATCAACATGAGTACTAATCAAATTTAAAAGAAGAGAAGTTATTGAGCATTGAAATTAAAATTTTCAAAGTTAATTTTCCACTAAGTAGTTTTATGTTCAATTAAAGAAAGTGTGTTAGGGAACTAACATCCTTAACCCCTCACATAGATAGAATGATATATTTTCCATGTAATAAAGGTCGATGTTAGTAAATAAGGCCTAGCTAATAATGTGAGCAGGTCTAATGTAAGAGACTTAATAGAAGCTTCTTATTCTGGAAAGATGTTCATTTAGTTTGTTCTTTTGAGTATAAATAAGAATAGAAGGAATGATAAATATTTCCCTTGAGAATTATTGTAGTAGATAGTTTCTCTACTCGAGGTTCCCCCTTGAAGAGGAAAGTGAACTCTGCTTTCTATCAAGAAAGGTATCATTTTTTGTGTTGTGGTTCTCTATATTTTTCTATTTCATTGGTATTTTCTGTAGTATTTATGTTTTATGCTTAATATACTAGATCTATTACCTAACAAGTGGTATCAGAGAACTTTCCTTTGCCGAAATTGTGGGAATTTTTTCCATGGTAGAGATGTGTATTGTTGGCGTCTTTAACCCATAAAGATCTATTAGTCAATGACTAAATGTGTGGTTGGGAAGACTACAGATGGAGAATACACGCAGTTTCATGGGGTTGTCTAGAAACTAATGTTTCACCTTGTTGGAAACCTTTTTAACACCTATTTGTACCCTTCGAGTAGCATCGCATCAAACTTAATCTGTACACAACCATCACTCCCACATACTGTCAGGTATATCATGAGTCTTCTAGGTCTCCTGAAACCAACCCTAGATCAATCGATCGACCACCTGACTTATATAGTGACATTGAGAACAACACTTGGGAAGATACACTATAGTACTTGGGTAATTAGGTAGTACGGGTAAGGGTACAATCGAGCCTCCATAGTTTTTTCCCTTATATATTGGGATGAGTACTACTATTTTACACCACACGTATATCAGGGAGCTATAACATAGGGAAAACCCTTGTCCATAGGCACCCTGAAAACTCTAATCAAGTGGAACATACCAGAAAACGAAAAAAGGGTATTTTAGTCACATAACCTTTCCTTTTGCATATTTGGGCTGCGAAATTACTACGCATTTTTCTTGTTAAGAATTTGGGCATTTTGACACTATAGTATTATTTATATCAGAGTATAACTACACAGGAATTAAATAAAAAGTCTAGGTCCTTCATGAACCCTTATTTTAGACCTATCCCATTGGATTCCCCTATTTTCCCTCATTTACATGATACCTATCATTTTAATCCTTTTCTCTCCCATGGATCCATCCCCTCCCTAACACCCTTATCTCCCATTTACTCCATTGGATTTATATGGCTTCCCTAATCATAGTAGTATATATAAATTATTTTATTTTTTGTCCATGGACCAATCCCTCATCCCCAAATGGATCTCACTCGACAAGAATAAGAAATAAAAAATGAATTCTCACATTTTTTTCGTTGATGTGAAAGTGGACTACCTCCAAGAATAATTCAATAGTTGAATAGATGAACTTAATTCCACTCTCAAACAATTCATGAACCAATCCCAATGTCACTCCTCCTTTGAACCAAATAAGAAAAAAAAGGGTATTTTGTTCACATAACCTTTCCTTCTGCATTCTGGTTGTGAAATTACTACACATTTTTCCTGTTAAGAATTTGGGCATTTTGACATTGTAGTATTATTTGAATCAGAGTATAACTACACAGGAGTTCAAAAAAAAGTCTAGGTCCTTCCTGCACCCTTATTTGAGACCTATCCCATTGGATTCCCCTCTTTTCCCTCATTTCCATGATACCTATCATTTTAATACTTTTCTCCCCCATGGATCCATCCCCTTCCTAGAACCCTTATCTCCCACTTACTCCATTGGATTTCTATGGATTCCCTAATCATAGTAGTATATATCAATTTTTATTTTTTTTTCCATGGGTCAATTGCTCATCCCCAAATGGATCTCACTCGACAAGAAGAAGAAAAAAAAAATGAATTATCACATTTTTGTCGTTGATGTGAAAGTGGACTACCTCCAGGAATAGTTCAATAGTCGAATAGATGAACTTAATTCCAATCTCAATCAATTCATGAACCAATCCCAAGGTCACTCCTATGAACCACTTCTCCACGTCGAAGGTGTTGAATCCTCCTAGCCTCTACACTCATTCCAACTCCCTACATCATGACCATTCTCTTCCCAGAGTTTAGGTGAACAAATTTGATGGATCAAATCCAACAACCTGGGTCACTCAGATGGAACACAATTTTTCCCTACATGGAATTACTGATGAATTGACCAAGGTTCATTACTATTTTCTCTATTTGGATCCAGAATGATGGAAACGGTGGCAATGGCATACAAATGCACGTCAGGGGTATGTTGCTTGGACACAGTTTGTTGTCAAGTTGTATGAATTATTTGACACAGACACCCACCATTTAGGTTGTTTGACTAAGTTGAAACATTCTAGAAGAGTGGAAGATTTTATCGCCTCCTTTGAGCACTTGGATTTCCGAATGGAGGGCATGAAAGATGCCTTCTTTTGAGAATCATTTATAAATTCCATCAAGGATGAAATATGATCCCAGGTCCTCATGGGTCGTCCCCATGCTTCGTTGGAAGGAAATAAACGTTTCAAGGAGGCACAACAGGTCAAATTTTCCAAGAACAGAAAAGACATTTTTATTCCCCACACTAGACCCCCCAATGCCACCCCTCTCAGCGCTCGAAAATTAACATGGGAAGAAATTGATGAACACCAAATCAATGGTATTTGATATCATTTTCATGATAAATACTTTCTAGGTCACAAGTGTAAAGAACATGATCCATATTATTTTGAGAATGAAATGAAGGAAGAGATATAACAATGAAAGATACAGAGATATTTCAATAAACAACGAGACACAATAATGCATATTTTTTTATTAATGAGAGAATGTACAGAAAAAATAAAATTATAGAGTTAATGGCTCGCTAGAATGGTGGCATTTTATCTCTGAGAAGAGATGTGGTGGCTATATTCATTCACAAGGTGATGATGATTACAATGAGGCTCCAAATACATTTTTAAGATAAATAAAATTTGAAACCCTAACCATGAAAGATGAAACGCTACAAGGTTTATGGGCCCCGATGGAGGTAGTCTATACGTCAACTTCCCAAGGGCGTAAATTTTTCATACGATCTTTGTTTGGGGTGTACAATAGCGTTTTTGAAAGGTATATCCTAGGAATACACATGCTTTCATCATACTTTTGCTAAAGCCTGTAGTCTTATAGTGGAAAGCCCAAAAAACGTTGTTTAGAGCCTCAAAACCACCCTAGAAGTTTAGGACCCAAAAAACCATAGAAAAACTACCAAGATGGAAACCCTTGTTTTGAGCCAGTGGAATATGTGGGTGGCCACCAATTTCCACCTGGATCATTCTTATCCCCATTTTGTCAAGTTATTGTGGAATATGGGGAATCTTTTTCATAATTTGAAACTTGGTGAATTGCTTGCTTTGCTGAAGAATTTCTCCTCCTTAGCCTTTTGAAGGCTTTTATCACCCTGTTGTTTGAGGGGTTGGATCCATTCAACCGATCTAGATGTATGATATTCCCTAGTGTGGGAGGAATATGTCGATGCATATGTAGCATGAGGAGTATGAAGGGTTTAGTTATATCTTTTCTTGATTGGAAAGTGTGGAAGTACCCATGTAGGTGAAGCAACAATATGTTTGTGCCCTTTTACAATCTGTTTCTATTGGATAAAAAGCTCTTGGGATGAGGCTACAGTAGTTGTAGTTTCCTTCTATTCACCTTCTAATAAGATCATGAAAAGGCGAAATTTCTTTGAATGAGAGATTACTTTGTGAAATTTTTTTGTCGGGACAATAGTAAGGAATACCTCTAGAATCATCTAGAGCTAACCCCCTAGAGAAACAATGACGCTACATGGATGAGAATCATCAACAACATGATGATTCCACATATATGTCTTGCCTAAGATAACATCACATACTTCCTACTAGGGAAAAATAACATAGTACCTCATCCTTGAAGGGATTGATGTCGTAGGACAAGCGACATCATTGGCTAACACAAAGATCTCATCCGTGAAGACACCTGATTTTGTATGGTTGTGGGTGTGTTTTTTTTGACAAATCCAATTGCTTCACGACCTTTGCTGAGATGAGTTTATTTTTTATTTCTCTTTAAAGACTGAAATCAAACATGGTCCCCTCCACCACATATGTGAATGGAAGAGGCACTCCCCCTCCTCAAGATCCTCTACTTCTTCTGGTTGTATTTTTGTGGTCGTGACACTAGAGTGAGTTTTGGATCAATTATCTATATCATTTTGTTATTTTTTGAATCAGAGTCTAATTCAGGGTTTGACTATGTTTCTTTGAGCTCGGCTACCAATGACGGTTTCAAGCAACACTCATCGGTGTTGTGCCAAGGGTTTTTGTGGAAGTCACACCACTTCCCAGTGTCCTTCTTTATCTTCTGATCACAGTTATTTTCCTATGGCTTGGACTAGTTGTCTTGAGGTTGAATGTTGTGTGAGTTAGGGATTCCTTTACCATACTTTGGTTGTTGCATATTTTCATACCCAAATTCCCACTTGTTCTGTTGCTTGAATTTCTACTCAATTTTGAAAGCATATTGATAAGTGTCTCCCAGTGATGACATGTTTAGAACCTCCATTTAGGTTTGGATGTACTTGTGTAGATCCCCATGGTATTTTAGAACTAGATTTCACTCATAGCATTTTATACCTATCTTGGTGTGCAAGGTATGGAAAGTATTTGTGAACTATGACACTATTTGGCCCCTCTCTTGATGCAGCGTGGTCCATTTCATGTATTGGTCCTCATATTTTCCCATAGGGTAGTATTTCTCCTTGACCACATCCATAAAACAATAGCAAGTGGGATCGACCCCAAATATTCTAGACGCCTCTATGGAATGTTTCTCCTAGTAAGTTTCCCACCAATGTCTGACATGAGGGAGAGCCTTAAGGAGTGCAAAGGTGATCTTTTCTYTGTTGGAAAAATTGTGAACAAAGAAATAACCTTCTAAAAAATTGTGAACAAAGAGATTGCTTAACTAAGATACACCTGCTATTATCAGTAATCGTTGATGAATTTGGGAAAAAATCTCCAACATCCAGTTCCTCTGTTGCACGAAGGCTTCCGTGAGAAATAGCTTGATGGGATCTTTTCCTCCTATGTCTCTCTTTTATTTCTCCATGGTAGGCTTCTTAGGATAGCAAGAGCAGTTTTCCTCAAGAGAAACTAGCCTGAGACCCAACTTTGTATACCTTGACCTCGTTGGGGACATGCACTAAGAAATGACAAGCAGTAGCATGCTCTGATACCGTTGATCCATATTATTTTGAGAATGAAATGAAGGAAGATATATAATAATGAAATATATAAAGATATTGCAATAAACACAAAGATACAGTAACGAACATTTTTTATTAATGACAAAATGTACAAAAACTTTAAAATTATAAAGTGAATGGCTCACTACAATGGTGGCATCTTATCTCTGAGAAGAGATGTGGTGGCTATGCTCATTCACAAGAATATGATGACGATTACAATGAGTTTACAAAGGCCTTTTTAACATAAATAAAATACAAAACCCTATCCCCGAAAGATGAAACAACAAAAGGTTTGTGGGCCTTGATGGGGGTATTTGATACATCAACTTCCCAAGGGCGTAACTTTTGCATACAATCTATGTTTGGTGCACATGATATCTCGTTGGAAAGGTATATCTGAGGAATACACATCTTTCCATCAAAATTCAGGTAAATCATGTAGTGTGACAATCTAAATCCCAAAAAATGTTTTTTAAGGACTGAAAATGACCTCGAAATTTCAGGACCCAAAAACCTATAGAAAAAATTCCAAGATGGAAACCCTTGTTTTGAGCTAGTGTGTTAAGCCCTAATATTGGCTCAGTGCCCCTTAATTGGGGCATATTACATTAGTAATGTTATTTTATTTATGTCGGCTTTATTCCATTAGTTGTAATTATACCTCCTAGTCTCCTATATATACCAATGAGACATTTTCATTTGGAATCATCTTGCACTTGAACATTTAAGTGGGGTAAAAGGAGGTTGCCCCCTCTAAGAGGCTTATTATCTGAAATTATCTCTTTTTCAAGGCATTGAGTACTTTTTCTGAGGTTTTTCTATGCTATATTGATATTTTCTTCTTAACATATGGTATCAGAGCTCAAAGTCTTGGGGTTTCGCTACTACATATGAGACACCTTGGAATTTTCTCTATAACTTGTTTTCTACAACGTTTCTGAAGGAATGGATTGGAGGATATTTAGTAGACACATCAAGGTACGTTGGGTTAAAATTTCAGTTCCTAAGGCCTTATAATTTCAGAGATACAACCTGTACAAGATAGGGTTCTGGAATCATCCTGAAATGATTCATTGCAGAATTTTTCCTATAAAACCTTTTCTGTAACATTTCAGASCCTGAACTCCAAAGGATATTCACAGAAATTAGTAAGGTATCTGTGGTAAACATTTCATCTTCTGGGTCATCTTAAATTTGTATATACACCCTGTGTAAGATAGGGTATCTGACTTTTCCTATTGACTAGTCTCAAGAAGGTGTTCCAGGTAAAAAATTCATAAATTCTTTCTAGAGTATCCAAATTGAGAGGGACTGGTTTCATTGGATAGTGGACAGTCTATAGTATTTCTGGTACGAGTTTCATAGTTTTATATCATTTATTTTGTCTGGGGCACGCCATACAAGTGAGATCTCCTGGAAAGGCCAAAAATCAACAAGTTGTGGGGAAGTTACCATAAATTCCACTTGGCACATCTAATTTTGATTAGATCTGTGGAATTGCAGAGAAGAAATATAAGAGAGCTAAATAAAATAAATTTTTATACCTAGAAGGGCCGAAACTTGGGAGATACAACTAGAGAAAGATTGTCTAGCAGAACCACCTCAAAATCAAGGTTCAAAAGTGATATTTGGCCAACATGCCATCCAAAAAGGGAACTTCTACACCAAATAAGCCTCCAAAGAATCCTACTTGGACTCTTGATGAAGGTGAAGAAATGCATAGGGACATAAATGATTTACAAAATAATATAGTAACAAAAGATGAACTACAAGAGATGGAAGCTAAGTTGGAGGCAAAGATGGATGGTTTAAAAGAGGAGATCATGGAAGTATTGAAAAATTTCGTAACAGAGAAGACACCTGAAAGTGAAAATGCATCCCATGAAATTCATGAT
>JASDQU010014318.1:45782-59889 GCA_032191745.1 Picea mariana
CGTCTTGTCCATCAAGGGGAAAACGTTCCATCTGAAGTGGGTGATCCCACCTAGGTCGGACTCAGCCAAAGTGTCCTGGGTGGAACGTCCTTCTTTGTTCTTTTGCAAAGGCTCATCATAATGTTGTCCTGTCTCTGCCATCCTAGCAACCATCTGATGGGCTCTTCAGCCCCATGGAGGTCCGAGCTAATCATCTCCCCATGTGTACCAGTCCACTAGTACATGTCCATCGGGCATGGTCCTGCACATTAAAAACTTTTCCCTCCGTGGGCTCATCAGTTCTCGGGATCATAGCAATGTCAATCATATTTCATCATTAAATTCATCAAATACATGCACAAGGCCCCTAGCATATCCTCTAATATCTCAAAGACATTACACTGATCTACTATACAAATTTGAAGAAATAGACAGAAAAACCTATTGGGCTAGTATCCATAAGAAGAAGAAAGTTTCCACAAAAGATTATTCAAGCCATGTAACATGAAGTGATATGGTCTAAGGATGTCCAGTCATAGTGAAGACCAGGGGTAGGTATTGTCCATGGGTGCCTTTGTAGGAGGTGAGTCGTACTCGTCATGGATGCATTTTTTTCCAAGCCCCTTATTGCCTTTATTATTTATATATTGCTTTTTCTTTCTTTTTTACTTCAAGGTCTGACCAGAGGACACTGCCTTGGCATGGTGACCAGAGATGACAGTGTTACCCACTAGTATTTTCACATAAATGATAAGGCTGGCTCGTGATGAGACCCCCTTTCCCTTGGCCATGCAACCAAAGGTCATTGCCTTGGCATGGTAACCAGATAATGACAATGTCATACCGCTAGATACCTATGATCATAATGGGCCAGATCGTGATGAGACCTCCCATCCTCTTGGTTAGGACTTGTTTTATTATTTTTCTTCGGGTCCCTTTTGTTTCTTATCGAGAGGCCTTTTATTTCCTTCTCGAGGATCCCTGGGCGAAGCATCTCTAGGTTTTATTTCCTATGGCTTTTANTGTCCATGGGTGCCTTTGTAGGAGGTGAGTCGTACTCGTCATGGATGCATTTTTTTCCAAGCCCCTTATTGCCTTTATTATTTATATATTGCTTTTTCTTTCTTTTTTACTTCAAGGTCTGACCAGAGGACACTGCCTTGGCATGGTGACCAGAGATGAAAGTGTTACCCACTAGTATTTTCACATAAATGATAAGGCTGGCTCGTGATGAGACCCCTTTTCCCTTGGCCATGCAACCAAAGGTCATTGCCTTGGCATGGTAACCAGATAATGACAATGTCATACCGCTAGATACCTATGATCATAATGGGCCGGCTCGTGATGAGACCTCCCATCCTCTTGGTTAGGACTTGTTTTATTATTTTTCTTCGGGTCCCTTTTGTTTCTTATCGAGAGGCCTTTTATTTCCTTCTCGAGGATCCCTGGGCGAAGCATCTCTAGGTTTTATTTCCTATGGCTTTTATCTTTTACTAGCTGCTTTTATCCCCTGGTCCCTTAGCCCCTTTTTCCCATAGGACATAGTGTAACCCCTCAAAGGTCATCCTAATGCCCGGACTAGGGGAATGGGATGGATGCATGGGAGATAAGATGTAAAGTGATAGTATGGTGGGAGAAGATGATGGCTCTTCAAATCCCCCTTGGTGGATAACCAAAACCAATGGATACAAGCTTGCTAGGGCACCACATCAATCGCTCCAACAATGGTCAAGTGGGTTAGTGTAAGATCCAAGTAGTTGTCAGAAATGTAAGGAACCTAATGCATCTATAAGAAAGTTATAACGATCAAACATGACACGTATCATGATACTTGAACCAATTACCTCATGGAGCAAGAGTCTTCTCTGATGCAAATCCAAGCCGATGGTGATGGATGTTGCTGTTGCTGATAAGACAAATCTAGCAATGAAGAAGAAGGATGGGCCCTCCAGGGCCATGCTCATGTCAATCTTGCTCTCGGTATTCCATGTCTAGGACCTGTGGGCCTCAAGACATGATCTCCTAGTTATCCCTAGAAATCAGGGATAACATCTATCTTGAACTCGGGGACATGTGCTCACCATAAAGCGCATGAGAACCTCAACATATCTGGCATAAACCTATAGACCTGCACACAATTGAGAAGAAGCAACAACAACAATGGTGGGGTGGTATTGCCACCCGAAAAAATATAACATGTATACATATGAAGTAAAACATTCAAATGCATATGAGGAAACAAACATGAAATGCAGATGGTATAATACATGGAAAACTCCTACCTATTCATACTTACCTATACAGTCATGTTACCCCACCCTGGTGGGGTTTGAGGAGGTGCCCGCTGATGGGCATTGTGCACCTTCTTCCCTCTAGTGTAGACAGGCAATAGGAGTCATTAACTGACTTTCTCTCGACCTTAAAAGGGCCAAGCCAAAGATTATTGTTTTCTTTGATATTAGTAGGCTTCCCTTTATTGGCATCCCACATCCAAACCATGTCTCCCTCCTTGTACTCTTTGACTCTGAAATTGGTCGTTCCTTGAATAACCCTGGTGTATTGTGTAGAGGAAGGTGTGTGGGATTATGCTATAAAGATTTCCTATTGTGAAGGATGGATCCGTACATCATCTTCCACCTTCTTTAGTATTTCTGCAGTCTCTGATTTCTGAGCTTTGAGATCGTCCATGAGTTGTTGGTATTCTTCTTTCGTGGACCATTCAATCTGACTCGAATTTTCCTCTTTTGCAAAAGACGTATCTTTTGGAGAATATCTATGAAGAGTCGGCCCAGTTTTGTTATGTGCTTTGTCATCTTTGATGGAATCACTAGAATTTTGCTCATAAGTTGTAGTTACAGGTACATTCTGGATACGACCAAATGGTCCATATAATCCTTGGAAAAAGTTGTCAAATTGTTCTTTCATAGATGGTACCTTGATGACTTCTCTCAAAGGGATGGTTAAAAGCATCTTGGATAATGCCCCTTCAAGGTCAAAATTTAGGTAAACCTTTTCAGTATTGGATGTTTTAGGAAAGATTACATCCACAGGTGGCCTTTTTGTTTGGTCAGTGGAAGGTTGGTCCAACTTCTTCCTTCTATACACCTGGAACTCTTATTTTTTTAGCTTTTCTTTTGATTCCTGGTCTAGTTTGTTTATTACCGCCATCCTGGCTAACCTGACTAATTCTTTCATGGCCTCTTGATGCTCTTCAGCGGTGATATTTATTTGAGGTCCTTCTATGAAGTGGTCTATTTTGTTTATTTGTTGATGGTCACCACTATTGTAGGGACATTCATGTTTCCAATGTGCCTCACTACATCGAAAACACCAAGGATTTTCATCCACAATGACGGTGTTTGGAAATTATATGTCTTTGAAGATGTCTTCGTTCCATTCGATGAAATTACTCACTCTTTGTATTCGATAACCATATTCATCCAAATCTTCAGAGATATCAGAGGCATTGTCGGAATAATCACCCCAGTCTACGTCCTTTTCTGTCAAGGGAAAAGTGGGGCAATCTTGAAACGAGTAAGGATCCAACGAAAAGGGTGTTTGTTCATCTTCCTCAGAATGACTGGTTTGTAATAATATGAGAATCCCCTTAAAGGGAAATTGGTCATCTGAGTCCTGCTTTTCTAGAAAATAAATTTTTAACATTTCACAAATCATTTTAACCTTTTGCAGGATACAAGACATACTAGTGCTTGGATCAGTTTCTTTAGACTTATCGGCTTCACTTATATCTTGATCTTCCAACATTGGTGTTTCCAAGAGAAACAAGGCATCTTCAAAGTTAGGATTTTTGTGAGTACCCATGCCCAAATCCTTGGGTGGCTCATGTTGTCCCAAGGCATTCAAAACATTGTTTGTGTTTGAGAAAGATCGGTTCCATTTCCTTTTGGGAGGCATGAGTTTTACTTGAAGAATTTATGGGAATTTAGGCTCAACTTTGGTGACATCCTCATCACTAGACTCTTTGTGGTCATTATTGTGCAAGAGATTGACTTGATGAATGTAGTCTTCGAAATCAAGGTTCTGCTCAATCCGGCAAGCAAAGTCTTGTGCTTCTTTTAGAGTCGAGGGTGACCAATCTTTCTGAGTAAACTGCAAAACTCCTTCCAACGAGTTCAAGTAGTGTTGGAGGATAACTTCTTCTGAGAAACTAGGCCTAATCCTTTTGAGTAAAAGGTTGAACCTATCATTTAAATCCGTAATGCCCTCACTAGAGTCTTTGCAAATATTAGTGTATTGAGAGTAAAGGGAATCCATGCTTTCTTTTTCACACCAATATTTTTGGAAGGCTTGCTCAATATCTTCAGGGGTTTTAATGCTTCCTTTCAGGAGTTTTTTAGCCCATATTTTGGCACTTCTGGTGAGTGATCTCACAAAGAGTTCTGGTGAGTGATCTCACAAAGAGCCTTAAAAAGACATCGGGTTGTTCTTGTCCGGATTGGTGAAAGTCGAATGCATCATAGAAGTCGATCCAATGAGAGTTTCCATAGAATCCATCTTCCCCTGAAAACTTAGGTATCCAGGATTCGACCTTCCTTGGTAGATCATGTAACCCCCCTTGGGTGTTAGGTAAGCTTAAAGGACCAAATATTTCTTTGTGAGACCATTTGGGAGAACTTACAGGGGTGACAGGATTTGTGGAGGTCATAGTAGTAGATGAAGGTATATATTGATGTCCACTACGAGTCGTCATTAGCTATTTGTGGAGTCGCCATATGATTTGCTTGAAATCATCAAATAAAAGGGAAAACACCCTAGTGGAGTCGCCAGGTAAGCTTGTAAATAAGGCTTTGAGGCAAGGCTTACCGAAAAGGTTTGTCGTCTGAGGAGAATTGACTCATTGTTCCCTGGCAACGGCGCCAAAATGTTATCATGTAGTTTGTATCTTAGGTCATAGGCTACAGGATAGTGGACAAACTGGCGTAACTGGAACCTTCCCCACCCAATGTCACCTCGATGTGGAGGTTCTTTCTGTTTAGGGAGGTTATCCCAGGGGAGACATTCCCAACAACCTAGGGATTGAAGAGAAAAAGAATGAAAGGTCAAGAGTTAAGGTTTTCCCTACTCGTAGGTTACCATCGGTATCAGATAATCTGGCTAATCATCCAATAAAGAAGTGAAGTCCCTATTGAAAACACCCGCCTGGAACAAGATGACAACAATGTAATACAATATTTGCAGGCTATAACTCAAAGGGTTAGTACTTCTTAACTATCTCATTTCATTTAATAAGAAATGTAATAGACAAGATGAAGTCAACATTCTGCTAAATAGCCTATGTTAGATCACCAATTCATCAATTTCTACAAAATGACCAAGACAATAGTATTTTCAATCAACAAATTTCTCAGTAAACGCTTGACGTCATCTTTTAATTGCTTTATTTTCTAGTTAGAAGGCTTTCTGCGTCAATCATGATGTCAGCTTAGGTTAGCAGCGTTAGGGTTAGTTAGGGTTTCAAAAATTAAAGTTTGAAAGATGATTTTATACACCACAAGCTCCATGTTGTAAGTCTAACCAGTGCCTTAGGGAAAATGGAGTCAAAGTAAGGTCAAAAGTCTCGGGGGGACTTAAACTTAGAGACTCGAAGGTAGGGTTCCAAGGTGTTGTAATGCAGGGCCCTAGAATCAAAACCCTAAGGGAAGGAGGCTCACTCTGCTGTTTCTTAAGCAAGGCCTCATGCTCCTTCCTCTTTCTCTAAATACACTTGGAAAAATGGCTAGCTTCAAAGTACAGATTTAAGGGAGAAGGTGTTGCAAAGGCAAGGCCCTCAAACCCTAGAAGGTGAAACCCTAGGTGTAGTCCAGCTAGGCCTAGGATGTCTCCTCTTTTCAACCTATAACCTCAACACTAGATCAGAAAAAGGGAGAAAAGTGTAGCAAGGGCTAGGCTATATCTTCCTTTATCAATGGCTAAAACAATTTCTCAAACAAGGGGACATATAACAATGACCTACTTGTGTGCTTGCTACCTATGGTTTCAAGATTCAACAATATAATAGAAAATGTAAGAAATTAAGCCTACAACCATTCACTTAAGAAGTTTTGCATGGAAAATTCACTTACATGTCATGAAGAAAGGATAATCAAACCCTAGTTGTAAACCTTCCTTGAGAGAAACACCATATATGCCAAGAGAAATCCTCCAAGAAGAGTTGCGCCTCACTTTAAAAGACCAAAAGCACCAAACTAGGGTGCAAAAGACAGTATCTCACAAGAGAGTGAGTTGTGTTATGTTCAAAATGAGGAAAAACGTCCTCAATATATATCAATCCATGACCTTTCAATTAAAAATAGGTCATTAAAACAACCAACAAGGATGACTACAAAATTTATACTGTTTTTACATTAACTGCTAGAAAAATGACATAATATGAGAAAAAGGTGGGACGTCAAGCCCTTCTGAGGGAGACGTTGGCCCTTTTTGGGCATATCCAGCATCCAGAAGCCAGAGGTTAGCCCTTCTAGGGATCCTCCAAGCTACCACACGTGCCAAATAACGTCATGACACTGCCACATGCTCGGGATAACATTCTTCTCTTCTAGGTGACGTCATGTCCATCAAGGGGAAAATGTTCCATCTAAAGTGGGTGATCCCCCCTAGGTCGGGCTCAGCCAAAGTGTCCTTGGTGGAATATCCTTCTTTCTTCTTGTGAAAAGGCTCATCATAATGGTTTCCTATCTCTGCCATCCTAACAACCATCTGATGGGATCTTCAGCCCCATTGAGGTCCGAGCTGATCATCTCCCCATGTGTACCGGTCCATTGGTACTTGTCCGTCTGGCATGGTCCTGCACATTAAAAACTTCTCCCTCCATGGGCTCATCAGTTCTCAGGATCATAGCAATGTTAATCATATTTCATCATTAAATTCATAAAATACATGCACAAGACCCCTAGCATATCCTCTAACAACTCAAATACATTACACTGATCTACTATACAAAGTTGAAGAAATAGACATAATAACCTATTGGGCTAGTATCCATAAGAAGAAGAAAGTTTCTACAGAAGATTATTCAAGCCATGTAACATGAAGTGATATGGCATAAGGATGTCCAGTCATAGTGAAGACCAGGGGTAGGTATTGTCCGTGGGTTCCTTTGTAGGAGGTGAGTCGTACCCGTCATGGATGTAGTTTTTTCCAAGCCCCTTATTTCCTTTATTCTTTATTTATTTCTTTTTCTTTCTTTTTTACTTCAAGGTCTGACCAGAGGACACTACCTTAGCATGGTTACCAAAGTTGACAGTGTTACCCACTAGTATTTTTGTAGAAATGATAAGGCTGGCTCCAACCTTAAGGAATCTCCAAATCCTTGATTCTATGGCACCAATCACAAGGAGGCTACAACCCCCTTTCCTTGACCCATCCTATCGACCTAAAATATAAGTGTAGACCAACAATCACTATCAAAATCACTGCCACTGTCACTGCCATTGTCTCTGCCACTATCACTTCCACTGTCACATCAACCTGTAACCTATCAACCTGTCATTGTTATCCTGTCCAACCTGTGAGTATCACCAATACTCAACTAGATCCTCTTACATGGATTATATACCAAGTACACCTCTCAAATATATTTCCAACATCACAAACACACGCCTCTACCAATAATGTACAAAGATCACCAAAATAACATCACAAGATATGTGTTTGAACCATGTACCAAAGAATATACCAAACCATGAACATGTACAATACAAAGCATCAACCATGCACCAACACCTGTACCAAACCATGCATCAACCATGCACCAAGACCTGTACAAAACTATACATCAACCATGCATCTCAACCTATACCAAACCATGCATCAATCATGCACCTCAATATGTACAAAACCGTGCATCAACCATGTACATGCACATAAACACCATACCATGTACCATACTGTGTGTCAATGATGCACATCAAGCATGTACATAAACACCTATACCATACCATATACCATATACCATATATGATGAAATATGTCTCAACTATATATCATATCACTTTCAATAATTCCATGTACCATACCATGTACCAACGATGCACATCAATCATGTACATCAACACCTATACCATACCAATATACCATATACCATAGATCATGAAATATTTCTCAACTATATACCATATCACTCTCAATCATGCCATGTACCATGAGATAAGCATCAAGTATATGCCAATATTACAAAGATGTGCCTCTAACAATGAACCATAACAAACATATACCAAGTACCAAGAGTATGTCTAAAGCATGTAACAATGTCACTTAAACCATATGAAATATTTTACCATCAAGGGTCACCAAGACATTTCTTGAGCATGTGCCATACCATTCAAGATACAAGCCTCAAACAAATACATAAAATGCATACCTTTAATCATGAAAACTTGAAGCATACTATCTCAGATATTGTAGCAACTATGATGTACCATCAAACCTTGTTGCAAATCAACCAACCATTCTTCTTCAAATATTTTCCTCAGATTCACAACTTGTACTCTTGCATCCTACAGATGTAAGCGATCTCTCCTCCTGTAGCTCACGTATGTACATGGCATGTCCTTATGCAACTCGTGTATAACCTCATAAAAATAGGGTTTCCATTTTTCTGCAACTTTGAAACTTTTGATCCTTCAGACTCCTTCTCTATCTCAGACTTGATACGTCATATTCAACCTCATATTCACTAATAGATTTTCCAAAAGATAGACCATAGAATTCATAATATAGATATTCATTGTAAGTGTGTGTGTACAAATGAGGGATTCTTTGAGATCTATTTATACTTTTTCTAAGTAATATCTTTCCTTATTTTAGGGGTTTCTTGTTACAACCATTTAACCCTTTGACCAAGACTTGTAACCAACCAATGATGATTTTAGGGGCTAAATTTCGATCATGGGCTAATTTTCCATGGTTTTTCCCAAAAATTAATTCGCCATTCTAAAAATTATTCGCCCAAATTCCATAGGATAAAGTTATTTTACCTTAAAATTCACCAAAATTTTATACAAAATGTATAAAATCCTTAGAAATTTGAATATTTTTACAAATATATTGCCAAACATTTATAGTTGGCATATGAAGGATTAGTAAGCTTCGCCAAGGTTTCTACATTTCAAAATAATTTGTTATCCTTAAAATCATCCCTGTAACAAATTAGGGGCTTCTTGACCACTCTTCGAGGCTTCGAACTTCACAAGGCCATATCTCCCTAACCATGAGGAACCACATGGTATTCCACATATCACCATAATCAAGATGACATTTACTATCCATATATTATAGTATTAACTACAATTTCATTTTCCTTCATTTTCATATTCCTTAATAAACTTCGGGTCCCATAACCACACCTTTGGGGATACATGTATACTACATTAAATGTACCCAACTAACTCACCATCAATATCGATCATACAAATGTCAATCAATTTTCCAACATCTTTGTACCTATACAAGGGTTGGCATCAATCTCCAAGATCACTCTCCAAGGGTTGACATCAATGACAACCAATTGTCCAACAATCTCCCCCTTTGGAATTGATGGAAACACTTACACATGGAAACACTCATTCTCATTCTCCCCCTATGATAATCACTCGTCATCAATGTTTCTATATCTCCCCCCTTGAAATCAATTGCAAAGGGTATCTCCTCTTGTGGTTTCTCCCCCTATCTTCATGCCTATGTTCTTTCTCTTGACCTTCTACCAAATGTTAACTCTCCCTATTTGTATGCTACTATTCTTCCTTTCTGGATATCTCTCTCTGATGAGTTTTCTTCCCTTGACTTTTTTGTAAGATGTAGTTTAATGTAGGTCTACCTATATATGTTTATTTTCCTATCTTCTAGTGTTGTTTATTTTCCATTAGTGCTTCCTATTGAATTTCACTGACATATATAAAAAGAATTCAAAATTTGATTTCTTCATTTACTTGTTATGTTCACTTTACCATACTATTCAACAATGTCCTTCTCATGATATACCTTCTAGTGACACTTTCTCTTTCCTTGTTATGTTGTTTATGTCACTTCTTTTCTTTTTTGTGACTAAACGATTCCACTTATTCCAATTGTAGATATGTTGTTATGAATATGAACCATGTTTCCTATACCTACTAAGAATCTCACGAGTCCATCTCTATCCATATGTCACAAACTGTTGATAACGCTGCTACTCAATTGTCCACAATGATGACCCATTTGTCATTGTATTGGTCTGAAGACGTCTCTTAAATATATTACAACTAATCATCACGTGTTCTTGTTTATCAGTTTGAATAAAATATATCCACTGATATGATCTATATTCTCATAGAAACTATGCATGCATGTAACAACCTATCTGGAAACATGACTTGTCAACTGATCAATCTGTTACTCTGTACTTCTTCTATATGACTTCTCTGAATTTGTCTCTGCAACCACTGCTTGAAATATGGTTCTTTGATCTGTAGTATGGGATATCCCTATTCAACATACATATTTACTAGGAGTCACCAAGTGATATGGCTCACAAAAATACCCACTATTATGCAAAGTAATATTCCTCTTCATTGGTAGATTCATCATCTCTCTGAAATCTGAATTCTTCCTTTATTCTTGTGGATTTATCTCAGACTATAATTCCTAAAAGTAAAATCTCTTCATCTTTTTCTCTATTGACATTTTCTTCTTTTCTTTCTTGTACTACTGCAAATCATGTGATCTCTGGGACCTATTGTTTATTCACCTGTTCTCTTTTTCTTTTCCATACTTTCTTATATCTAATATCAATTTTTTATTTCACAGAATTATCCATCATGATTATACAATGATTATCTATGTGTCCATATGTATGTAATTTGTAACATTCAATGTTATGTCGGTCCACATAAGCATTTCTTTCTTGAAAATTTCTTCCATAATCCCTGCAATCTGCAACTTTATGTCCAAAGTTAGTACAATAAAAACAATGACAATAAAATAAATTTACATACCTGGGAGTGAATGATCTTCTTTGTGGTGTAGTCCTTCTAAGTTCATGCCTCAGCTAATCACAATCTTATTTCCTGCTGACTCCTTCATTATGTGAGAAATTTTTTTGTTTTATGAATGTGGAGGGTTTTATTTGGTGTCCATCTCTTTTGTAATACTCTTATTGAGTCTTCTACATTTATGAAATGTTCTTATTTAGGGGCTTGCATTATTCCTTCTTCATTGAACCGTTTTTTAGCAGTTTATAAATTTCCTTAGCTGAGGAGGAAAATCACAATGGTAGCCAAAAACCAACTTGAGGTTGGAAGCTATCCCTTCCAACCCATAGGGGGCTCTCTCTCTTCAAATCAATAATTGAAAGGATTGATTTAGTTTTATTCTCAAAGGATGGATCTCTAATTTTGTAATCAATTTAATGAGTTGCTAAAAATGTAGACAGAAATTTCATTGGGCAATGGAGTCACAGAAAAGTAATAAATCAATGAAGGTTTACTGGATACTTGGTAGATTCAAAAGTGACTTATCAGAGGAATGATAAAGAGAACTTCTTTAGGCCAATTAGATTTCGTTGTAGATATAAGATCACAGAGAAAACAAATAACCCCTTAGGGCATATAACAAGGATGAATCCCAAGGTGATTATGGTAGAAGGAAAAATGAAATTGCATGTAACAGAGAATCAACTATAGATGAATTCTAATACATACAATTAAAATTAACAAAAAGAAGAAGCCATATATCATAGATTCATTTAGACTGGAAGACAAAATTGTAAGATCACATGCATAAAGTAATACAATCACATGTACCTCTGGAGTCAAATATCGGGGACTTTTGATCCAGTAATTTCATTAATATCATAGAGAAATTACAAAAAGTATTCAATAGTCTCTTCCTTACACACTTGTCAACTCTTAGCTCTCATAGCTTCATGAACTATATACAAAGTTATCTTCCTATGCTACCAAATTTGAATTCAACAATTATCCTATTATAATGATAACAATTACACATATTCAACAACAAAATCTTCAACAAACTGCTAAGAAAAAGGAGTTAATTTGGAATCATTAATTACACAATAATCACTCAATACAAAATAATCTTTGAGTCCCTAAAATAATGATCATCAACCTAAATACTTGTTGGAGGCAATATGACACATGTGATGACCTTATTATGTCCATTTGGAAGAAAATTGTATTCTTTGTCACCGTTGCGCAACATGCATGTTGCGCAGCAAAAACCTACAGGAAAACGCAGTGTAGTTGTGCAGTTGTTGTTCAACAATTGTGCAACAATTGACATTTTTAATATTTTTCTTGTTTTTTCATGACTCGATTGGTTAAATTGATGCTGTAACATTTATCTCATTTTCCGATTGACATATCCCATCCAAAAATTTAACAATAACCTTGTATTGCTGCTTCAAAAATAAACTGATATAGTTGCACAATGTGCCTATTACACAATTATAATTTTTTCTTTCACAACTCAAATATGAGATTTCCAAAGTGTATCAGGGAAACAAAAATTGATCATGTATAATGATCCATTAATGATACTAGTATGCACAATAACACCATCTTCATACTTAGGGGATTTTGATAATTTAGAATTTGGATTTTTTGTTGCACATGGTCAAAAAAGGAAAATTAGATGAATTTAGCTGCAAGGCATTAAAGTTCTTTTGCTTCAACAAGCAAGTCAAGCTTGTCTTTCCCCTTATTTCTATCTCCAAATGTTGCAAGATTTGTTTGAGGGATCCGTTCTCTTTTCTCAATGTCATATGTTGCTTATATATATTTTTAAGATGTTTATATAGAGGTAGATTCCTTTTCAACATGAATATGGCATGGTACATTGTAGGATCACACTCATTAAGGGGTTCTTTACATTTCAACTTTGCTTTTTTGTTCTCCTCCCTTTGTTGGATTATCATATCTTTTGCTTCTCTCGATTTCTTCCTTAACTTGTTGAAAGTGTGTTGTCCCCCATCATCCTTTTTTTCAGTTGGATGATTTTTTGTTGGAGGTTCCTCCTGGGTTTTGAACTTCCTAGTTGAGGATCTAGTTAAAGGAAAAATAAATTTTGGAATTTCTTTCACTTATGAGCTATGTTGCATTGTATTCCCTTTACACTTTGTTTTGGAGCTCGTTGGAGTTACAAGGACTGATGTTTCACATGTTTCTAAGATGTCTTTATTGGAGGTATGTTCCAAATCCTTTTTCTTCATTTCCCTATTTTCATGTTGCAACAGTTCTATGAGAAAGTGGGATTTCCTTAACTATTCTTTAAAATCAATGATCAGGTTGTCTTTGTCACTAGGAAAATTTTCTTCTATGAAGGCATTTGGATTATCCTTAGGTGCTTGTGATGAGTTCATGGCATGCATTCTTTTAGTTGTTGACCTAGTAGCTAGTTTTCTAGGGGTTGTGACTTTTTCTTGGGAAAACATAAGAGTTTTCCCTTTCTTTTAAGCTTGTTGACTTACTACAAGTTCCTCAGTTTCCTTTTCCCTTTTCTTTAAAGAAATTTTATGAACATAAGTAGTGGTATTTACTACTTATGAAGCTATGTCTCTCATTCTTTGAGGGTATTTTGGAGAATCAACTTCTATCTGTGATGATGCTACGAAAACTTCCCAATCTTGTTTCATCTTTCTAATCTCTTCTAATACCAACAAATTTATCAAAGAAAAATCGAATAGTCTAGGTTCTTCTCGATCTTTGCATACTTGTACTTTGTCAACCATCTTTCCCAAGATTATGAAAAGGTAATAGGGCATATTCAAGGGTTTCTTACCAGTGAAATGAATTAAAAGTCTGATATGGTATTAGTAGACCCTAATGAATCTCCCTTCACATGTGAAGAACCTTTGTATTACCCTCAACAAATTACTATGAATTTATAATAGAATCTCTCTAGGTATGGTGGCTCCAAAGTTAGTGTTTCTAAATTCAAGTTTCAAAAAATCATGATAGTAGGATAGATCCAATTGCATACCTTTGGACCATTTTTATCCATGAGCATGGATCTCTGTTACAACAACAATACTATCTTTAGAAACATGAAACTGGATATTTCCCACTTTATCACTAATGCCATAAAAAAATAATGCAAACTCTTGTTCCAC
>JASDQU010014318.1:59939-71150 GCA_032191745.1 Picea mariana
CAAGAAGGATAATAAATTATCACCAAAGTACTATGGCCCTTATAAGGTGTTGCAAAATATTGGTAATATGACATACAAATTGAATTTGCCTGCATCTTCACGAGTACACCCAGTTTTCCATGTTTCATGCTTAAAGAAGGTTATAGGCGACAAGATCCCACTTCAAACAATATTGCCAGAACTTGACGAGGAAGGAAAAATCGCATTGGAGCCTAAAGCCATCACTGACACAAGAATTCGCCAGCTGAGGAATAGATCCATTTTAGAGTATCTCATTAAATGGAGGAAACTACCAGTTGAAGATTCCACTTGGGAAGATGAGTCTTTTATACAGAAGCATCCATAGTTACTCAAGCATTGTGGACAATAGTTGTCTGAAGGGGAGGGGCATGTTAAGACCTAATATTGGCTCATTACCCCTTAATTGGGGCATATTACATTAGTGATGTTATTTTATTTATGTCGGCTTTATTCCATTAGTTGTAATTATACCTCCTAGTATCCTATATATACCAAGGAGACATTTTCATTTGGAATCATCTTGTACTTGAAAATTTAAGTGGGGTAAAAGGAGGTTGCCCCCTCGAAGAGGCTTATTATCTAAAATTATCTCTTTTTCAAGGTGCTGAGTACTTTTTCTGAGGTTTTTCTATGCTATATTGATATTTGGTTCTTAACATAGTGGAACGGGTGGGTGGAAACCAATTTCTGGTTAGATAAAATAAAAAACTTTTTATGTCCATTTCAAAGGATTTTTCTAATGAATATTATGTTTTTTCACCTGAGGAAGCAATACCCTAATAAGATGATCTTAAAAGGCCCTCTGATCCTTTCGAAGTTGAACCATCGATTTCACTAAATGATCTCACTAGAGGTTTTTCTCCCAAAACCTTCAAGTTAATTGGATACATTAAGCACATGAAATTCATCATCCTATTTGATAGTGGAAACACTAACAATTTTATTCATAGTTGCATCACCGAACAAATAAATTTCTATATCAGTGCAGTGAAAATATTTCAAATCATTATTGTCAATGGTGGTTCAATGAAATGTGGGGGGAATTGTGAAAATGTTTACCTACAAATTTGTCAGTATCACTTGAAATATCAAATATTTTCTATTGACATGGGTGGTCACAACATTGTTCTTGGTTTTCAATGGCTATGCCCTCTTGGCCCCATCACTGTGTATTTTAAGGACTTAACCATGTAATTCCAATAGTAGGGACAACAATATAAATTACAAGGCATTACAACAAGCTCTCTAGAGATCGTTAGTTCCCATCACATCAAAAATCTACTCAAAAAGGTCATTCTGGCATCATTTCCAAACTCCATTCTATTGCATTACTGAGAGGGCGGGGTGAATCAGTATGAGGACTTTATACAAATTTTAACCACAATATATAGTCTTTCAATTTATAAAAAGAAATCAAAAATTTATCATCAATGTATCATCTATGATTACATTCAATATATCATGAGACTATAATCATAAGAAACAACACGTCAACAAAATCACATCAAATACACAGTACACCAATATTTATGTGGAAACCCAAATGGGAGAAATCCACATAATGCTTTCTTATATAAATAAAGAATTCATTCATAGGAAGAACCAACTTCCAAATCCTCGAGATACAACTGGAAGGATGCTACAAGATCCTATTCTCAAGATCCAAACTGAAGGAAGCTACAACTCCCTAAATTCTCTGGTTCTAACTAGAAGGACACTACAAATGCCCAATTCTTAGGCTCCAACCTTAAGGAATCTCCAAATCCCTGATTCTATGGCACCAATCACAAGCAGGCTACAACCCCCTTTCCTTGCCCCATCCTATTGACCTGAAATATAAGTGTAGACCAACAGTCACTATCAAAATCACTGCCGCTGTCACTGCCATTGTCTTTGGCACTATCACTTCCACTGTCACATCAACCTATAACCTATCAACCTGTCACTGTTATCCTGTCCAACCTGTCACTATCACCAATACTCAACTAGATCCTCTTACATGGATTATATACAAAGTACACCTCTCAAATATATTTCCAACATCACAAACACATGCCTCTACCAATAATGTACAAAGATCACCAAAATAACATCACAAGATATGTGTTTTAATCATGTACCAAAGAATATACCAAACCATGAACATGTACCATACTAAGCATCAACCATGTACCACAACCTATATCAAAATAAGTTCATCAACCATGCACCAGCACCTGTACCAAACCATGCATCAACCATGTGCCAACACCTGTACAAAACTATACATCAACCATGCATCTCAACCTATACCAAACCATGCATCAATCATGCACCTCAATATGTACAAAACCGTGCATCAACCATATACATGCACATAAACACCATACCATGTACCATACTGTGTGTCAACGATGCACATCAAGCATGTACATAAACACCTATACCATACCATATACCATATACCATATATGATGAAATATGTCTCAACTATATACCATATCACTCTCAATAATTCCATGTACCATACCATGTACCAACGATGCACATCAATCATGTACATCAACACCTATACCATACCAATATACCATATACCATAGATCATGAAATATTTATCAACTATATACCATATCACTCTCAATAATGCCATGTACCATGAGATAAGCATCAAGTATATGCCAATATCACAAAGATGTGCATCTAACAATGAACCATAACAAACATATACCAAGTACCAAGAGTATGTCTAAAGCATGTAACAATGTCACTTAAACCATATGAAATATTTTAGCATCAAGGGCCACCAGGACATTTCTTGAGCATGTGCCATACCATCCAAGATACAAGCCTCAAACAAATACATAAAATACATACCTTTAATCATGAAAACTTGAAGCATACTATCTCAGATATTGTAGCAACTATGATGTACCATCAAACCTTGTTGCAAATCAACCAACCATTCTTCTTCAAATATTTTCCTTAGAGTCACAGCTTGTACTCTTGCATCCTACATATGTAAGTGATCTCTCCTTCTGTAGCTCATGTATGTACATGGTATGTCCTTATGCAACTCGTGTATAACCTCATAAAACTAGGGTTTCCATTTTTCTGCAACTTTGAAACTTTTGATCCTTTAGACTCCTTCTCTACCTCAGACTTGATACGTCATATTCAACCTCATATTCAATAATAGATTTTCCAAAATATCAACCATAAAATTCATAATATAGATATTTATTGTAAGTGTGTGTGTACAAATGAGGGATTCTTTGAGATGCATTTATACTTTTTCTAAGTAATATCTTTCCTTATTTTAGGGGTTTCTTGTTACAACCATTTTACCCTTTGACCAAGACTTGTAACCAACCAAAGATGATTTTAGGGGCTAAATTTCGATCATGGGCTAATTTTCCATGGTTTTTCCCAAAAATTAATTCGCCATTCTAAAAATTATTCGCCCAAATTCTATAGGATAAAATTATTTTACCTTAAAATTCACCAAAATTTTATACAAAATGTATAAAATCCTTAGAAATTTGAATATTTTTACAAATATATCGCCAAACATTTATAGTTGGCATATGAAGGATTAGTAAGCTTCGCCAAGGTTTCTACATTTCAAAATAATTTGTTATCCTTAAAATCATCCCTGTAACCAACTAGGGGCTTCTTGACCACTCTTCGGGGCTTGGAACTTCACAAGGCCATATCTCCCTAACCATGAGGAACCACATGGTATTCCACATATCACCATAAACAAGATGGCATTTACTATCCATCTATTATAGTATTAAATACAATTCCATTTTCCTTCATTTTCATATTCCTTAATAAACTTCGGGTCCCATAACCACACCTCTAGGGATACATGTATACTACATTAAATGTACCCAACTAACTCACCATCAATATCGATCATACAAATGTCAATCAATTTTCCAACATCTTTGAACCTATACAAGGGTTGACATCAATCTCCATGATTACTCTCCAAGGGTTGACATCAATGACAACCAATTGTCCAACAATCTCCCCCTTTGGAATTGATGGAAACACTCATTCTCATTCCCCCCCTATGATAATCGTTCGTCATCAATGTTTCTATATCTCCCCCCTTGAAATCAATTGCAAAGGGTATATCCTCTTGTGGTTGCTCCCCCTATCTTCATGCCTATCTTCTTTCTCTTGACCTTCTACCAAATGTTAACTCTCCCTATTTGTATGCTACTATTCTTCCTTTCTGGATATCTCTCTCTGATGAGTTTTCTTCCCTTGAATTTTTTGTAAGATGTAGTTTAATGTAGGTCTACCTGTATATGTTTCTTTTCCTATCTTCTAGTGTTGTTTATTTTCCATTAGTGCTTCCTATTGAATTTCACTGACATATATAAAAATCTTTCAAAATTTGATTTCTTCATTTACTTGTTATGTTCACTTTACCATACTATTCAACAATGTCCTTCTCATGATATACCTTCTAGTGACACTTTCTCTTTCCTTGTTATGTTGTACATGTCACTTCTTTTCCTTTTTGTGACTAAACAATTCCACTTATTCCAATTGTAGATATGTTTTTATGAATATGAACCATGTTTCCTATACCTACTAAGAATCTCATGAGTCCATCTCTATCCATATGTCACAAACTGTTGATAACGCTGCTACTCAATTGTCCACAATGATGACCCATTTGTCTTTGTATTGGTCTGAAGACGTCTCTTAAATATATTACAACTAATCATCACATGTTCCTGTTTATCAGTTTGAATAAAATATATCCACTAATATGATCTATATGCTTATAGAAACTATGCATGTATGGAAAAACCTATGTGGAAACACGACTTGTCAACTAATCAATCTATTACTCTGTACTTCTTCTATATGACTTCTCTGAATTTGTCTCTGCAACCACTGCTTGAAATATGATTCTTTGATCTGTAGTATGGGATATCCCTATTCAACATACATATTTACTGGGAGTCTCCAAGTGATATGGCTCACAAAAATACCCGCTATTATGCAAAGTAATATTCCTCTTCATTTGTAGACTCATCATCTCTCTGAAATCTGAATTCTTCCTTTATTCTTGTGGATTTATCTCAGACTATAATTCCTAAAAGTAAAATATCTTCATCCTTTTCTTTATTGACATGTTCTTCTTTTCTTTCTTGTACTACTGCAAATCATGTGATCTCTGGGACCTATTGTTTATTCACCTGTTCTCTTTTTCTTTTCCATTCTTTCTTATATCTAATATCAATTTTTTATTTCACAGAATTATCCATCATGATTCTACAATGATTATCTATGTGTCCATATGTATGTAATTTGTAACATTCAATGTTATGTTGGTCCACATAAGCATTTCTTTCTTGAACATTTCTTCCATAATCCCTACAATCTGCAACCTTATGTCCAAAGTTAGTACAATAAAAACAATGACCATAAAATAAATTTACATACCTGGGAGTGAACGATCTTCTTTGTGGTGTAGTCCTTCTAAGTTCATGCCTCAGCTGATCACGATCTTATTTTCTGCAAACTCCTTCATTATGTGAGAAATTTTTTTGTTTTATGAATGTGGAGGGTCTTCTTTGGTGTCCATCTCTTTTGTAGTCTTCTTCTTGAGTCTTCTACATTTATGAAATGTTCTTATTTAGGGGATTGCATTATTCCTTCTTCATTGAACCGTTTTCTAGCAGTTTATAAATTTCCTTGGCTAAGGAGGAAAATCACAATGGTAACCAAAAACCAACTTGAGGCTGGAAGCTATCCCTTCCAACCCATAGGGGGCTCTCTCTCTTCAAATAAATAATTGAAAGGATTGATTTGGTTTTATTCTCAAAGGCTAGATCTCTAATTTTGTAATCAATTTAATGAGTTGCTGAAAATGTAGACAAAAATTTCATTAGGCAATGGAGTCACAGAAAAGTAATAAATCAATGAAGGTTTACTGGATACTTGGTAGATTCAAAAGTGACTTATCAGAGGAAAGATAGAGAAAACTTCTTTAGGCCAATTAGATTTCTTTGTAGATATAAGATCACAGAGAAAACAAATAACCCCTTAGGGCATATAACAAGGATGAATCCCAAGGTGATTATGGTAGAAGGAAAAATGAAATTGCATGTAACAAAGAATCAACTATAGATGAATTCTAATACATACAATTCAAATTAACAAAAAGAAGAAGCCATATATCATAGATTCATTTAGACTGGAAGACAAAACTGTAAGATCACATGCATAAAGTAATACAATCACATGTACCTCTGGAGTCAAATATCGAGGACTTCTAATCCAGTAATTTCATTAATATCATAGAGAAATTACAAAAAGTATTCAATAGTCTCTTCCTTACACACTTGTCAACTCTTAGCTCTCATAGCTTCATGAAATATATACAAAGCTATCTTCCTATGTTACCTAATTTGAATTCAACTATCATCCTATTATAATGATAACAATTACACATATTCAACAACAAAATCTTCAACAAACTGCTAAGAAAAAGGAGTCAATTTGGAATCATTAATTACACCATAATCACTCGATACAATATTATCTTTGAGTCCCTAAAATGATGATCTTCAACCTAAATACTTATTGGAGGCAATATGACACATGTGATGACCTGATTATGTCCATTTGGAAGAAAATTGGATTCTTTGTCACCGTTGTGCAGCATGCATGTTGCACAACAACAACCTACAGGAAAAACGCAGTGTAGTTGCGTAGTTGTTGTTCAACAATTGTGCAACAATTGACATTTTTAATATTTTTCTTGTTTTTGCTTGACCTAATTAGTTAAATTGATGTTGTAACATTTATCTCATTTTCCCATTGACATATCCCATCCCAAAATTTAACAATAACCTTGTATTGTTGCTTGAAAAATAAGCTGATATAGTTGCACAATGTGCCTATTGTGCAATTATAAATTTTTCTTTCACAACTCAAATATGAGATTTCCAAAGTGTATCAGGGAAACAAAAACTGATCATGTATAATGATCTGTTAAAGATACTAATATGCACAATAACACCATCTGCATACTTACAGGATTTTGATAATTTAGAATTTGGATTTTTTTTTGCGCATGGTCAAAAAAGGAAAATTAGATGAATTTAGCTGCAAGGCATTAAAGTTTTTTTTCTTCAACAAGCAAGTCAAGCTTGTCTTTCCCCTTCTTTTCTATCTCCAAATGCTGCAAAATTTGTTTGAGGGATCCGTTCTCTTTTCTCAATGTCATATGTTGCTTATATATATTTTTAAGATGTTTATATAGAGGTAGATTCCTTTTCACCATGAATATGGCATGGTCTATTGCAGGATCACACTCATTAAGGGGTTCTTTACATTTAAACTTTGTTTTTCTGTTCTCCTGCCTTTGTTGGATTATCATATCTTTTTCTTCTCTCGATTTCTTCCTTAACCTGTTGAAAGTGTGTTGTCCCCCATCATCCTTTTTTTCAGTTGGATGATTTGTTGTTGGAGGTTCCTCCTGGGTTTTGAACTTCCTAGTTGAGGATCTAGTCAAAGGAAAAATAAATTTAGCAATTTATTTCACTTATGAGCTATGTTGCATTGTATTCCCTTTACACTTTGTTTTGGAGCTCGTTGGAGTTACAGGGACTGATGTTTCACATGTTTCTAAGATGTATTTATTGGAGGTATGTTCCAAATCCTTTTTCTTCATTTCCCTATTTTCATGTTGCAACGGTTCTTTGAAAAAGTGGGATTTCCTTAACTATTCTTGCAAATCAATGATCAGGTTGTCTTTGTCACTAGGAAAATTTTCTTCTGTAAAGGCATTTGGATTGTCCTTAGGTGCTTGTGATGAGTTCATGGCATGCATTCTTTTAGTTTTTGACCTAGTAGCTAGTATTTTAGGGGCTGTGACTTTTTCTTGGGAAAACATAAGAGTTTTCCCTTTCTTTTAAGCTTGTTGACTTACTACAAGTTCCTCAATTTCCTTTTCCTTTTTATTTAAAGAACTTTTATGAACATAAGTAGTGGTATTTACTACTGATGAAGTTGTGTCTCTCATTCTTTGAGGGTATTTTGGAGAGTCAACTTCTATCTATGATGATGCTACAAAAACTTCCCAATCTTGTTTCATCTTTATAAGCTCTTCTAATACCAACAAATTTATCAAAGAAAAATGGAATAGGCTAGGTTCTTCTCGATCTTTGCATACTTGTACTTTGTCAGCCATATTTCCTAGGATTATGAAAAGGTAATAGGGCATATTCAAGGGTTTCTTACCAGTGAAATGCATTAAAAGTCTGATATGGTATTGGTAGAACCTAATGAATATCCCTTCACATGTGAAGAACCTTTGTATTACCCTCAACAAATTACTATGAATTTATAATAGAATCTCTCTAGGTATGGTGGCTCCAAAGTTAGTGTTTCTAATTTCATGTTTCAAAAAATCATGATAGTAGGATAGATCCAATTGCATACCTTTGGACCATTTTTCTCCATGAGCATGGATATCCGTTACAACAACAATAGTATCTTTAGAAACTTGAAACTGGATATTTCCCACTTTATCCCTAATGCCATAAAAAAATAATGCAAACTCTTGTTCCACCTTCATGTTGTATCCCTGAAGCTTTTCACAAAACCTGATACAACCCACTTATTCAAAAGAGACTTTGATTGTTGGATATGCATTCACTAAATTTAAACCATAAGGCTCAAATATGATGATATCGCCACCCTTTKTGTTCCTTCTTCTACCCTTTGGAGTTTCCATGATGCTGGTATATATCAATCTCTTATGAAAATGAGAAAATAGGACCGTGCATAACAAAAAAATGCAGCGTCTGCATATGCGCAACGAATTGAAAAATTCAATTTGATGAAGCAAAGGATATAGATGCAAGGAAAAGTTGGAAGCTTTGGTTTCATAAGAAAGATTTTCCTTTAAAACTTCAGCCAAGAACTTGAAAAATATACTTGGAGGTGTGAGAGGAAAGTCGTTTGCAGATGTGCAACATTGTGTGCAACGCCCCCTACAGTATGTGCAGAACAAAACATGTAGTGTTTGCATATGCACAACTAGCTTGTATGGAAGATTTTGAATTTACAGAGGAAGAAAGCGATATCTGGGGGTTTTTTCACTTGGAGGAGGAAAAATTTAAATGATAAAATCAAAATAATCATCAGTTATACCCATCATACCTCATCATACCTTCATACTTGATTTGTGCAAGATTAGGACATTGCACAACAACTTGCGTTGCACAATTATTTGCTTGATTATGCCACGTTCCTCCGATAGATTTGAGCTTATGAAATTCTTTGAACGATGACAATACTGACTCTAAATGACTTGAATTTACCTCTTGACCTCTCATAATGACCTTTTAGTGACATAAAAAACCATATCTTAGTATTAAGACCATATGTTTCATGACTCAAATTTTATTTTGTGACCTTACTCAAACAAACTTATCAATCACAAACCCATTGATTCACAAGATAAGATAAATAATGCCATGGTATTTATGAGATTAAAGCATGACTTTACCCTATCATACATTTTTTTGACTCACATCCTAACAAATTATTCATAGGACACTAACATTGGCTTCAATGGGGATCACATCATCCATGTGAGGTGCTAAAGAACAAGCAGACTAGTATCCTTATCCATTGGGCTCTCTATTTGACCAAAAAAAGACTCAAAACTAACTTGACACTTTATATACAAAACACACTTAGTAATACTCATCAAATCTTAGGTCCTTCTCTTCGCGTTTCAAATTTTGTTGATTGCTACCCAAACCTACAATACTAAAGAAGTGGATATTTACAATGAAGTGGAAAATCAAATTGCTTTAAGTAGAATAATTTTTGAGAAACTTGTCATTAACATGTCCTCCATTGATGTATTCTCCATTTATCTCTTTCAATAGAAATGCATTGCTCCCATGATATGTTGAAACCTTTTATGGCCCTTTCTAGAGATTTTCAAATTTTTCATATTTACCCTNTGGATATTTACAATGAAGTGGAAAATCAAATTGCTTTAAGTAGAATAATTTTTGAGAAACTTGTCATTAACATGTCCTCCATTGATGTATTCTCCATTTATCTCTTTCAACAGAAATGCATTGCTCCCATGATATGTTGAAACCTTTTATGGCCCTTTCTAGAGATTTTCAAATTTTTCATATTTACCCTTGTATTGATTCTTTCATCCCATTTTAACACCAAATCATTGATGTGAAAATCATTAGACTTGGTTCTTTTTTCAAACACTTTCTTCATTTTGTCTTGATATAATTGAGCATTTTTTAAAACCTATTATCTCATCTGATGGGCATGAACTAATTGACTTATCCTTCTCTTAATATTGTTAGATTCAACATCTACCTATTGAAAAAGATTCATGACTTGCATCCCAAGTGAAGTAGGAAAAAATACCTCTATAACATAAACAAGCTAGAATGGAGATGTGCCAATAGACTTCTTTGTACTTACCATGTCTTCCCAAATTGAAAAAATCAGCTTGTGCCAAGATTTCTTATTCTCCTTTAGTATATTTTTTATGATCCTAATCAAACTATTGTTACATGATTCAGCCAAACCATTACCTTCTGGGTAGTAGGCTATCGAGTGACTGAGTGTGATACCACAATCACTGCAACATTTCACTAGCTTTTTAGAATTAAAAGCAACAAAATTATTTGTAATAATTATTCTTGGACATCCAAACCTTGAGAGTATGTTATTTTCCAAAAAATTTATAATGACTTAATTAGTTGCTTGATGAGTAGGCACAAATTCTATCCACCTTGTAAAATATTATGTAGTTGTTAAAATCCATCTATGCTGAGTTGAGGATGAAGGATGGAATTCACCTTCAAAATCCAAGCCCCATTGTTGAAAAGCAGCTTCTATAGAAATAGGCTTCAATGGAAAAGGAAACAACTTTCTTTTAACTTCAAAAATATGACATTCATGACAAGTGGAAACCTATTTATATACATAAGAAAATATAGTAGGCCAGTAAAATCTTGATCTCAAAATTTTATTAATTGTTGTTTTCCAGTAATGATGACCCCCACAATCACCCTTATGGAACTCCTTCATCATTTTTTGAGATTCATCTTCTAAAAGATATTTCAACAACACTCCACCGAGGTATTTCCAATAGAGGGAACTATTAAGCACACAAAACTTTGCTTC
>JASDQU010014318.1:133544-144112 GCA_032191745.1 Picea mariana
ACACACAACTATTATCCCCCTTCTCTTTCTCTCTCTCTCTCTCTCTACTATTATCCCCCACCTCTCTCTCTCATCTCTCTTTCTCTCCGCCCCTCCCTCCCTCTATCTTCTCCTTTGTCTCTCACCCGTCTCTCTCTCTCCACTAATAGAATTTGGCAAATAAATGACTACATGACTAAAACTTTCAGTCAAGACATGAAAAAATGACTAAATTCTAGTATTTTTTTGCAACACAGTTACGAATGAATAAATAAATGACTAATTTGATTGTAAGGAAAAAAACACATATAAATAATTAGTCACAAAACTAACAACTACTAAATAAATGACTAATTTGATTGACGGGTAAACACAACTAAATAAATATTAGTCACACAATATCATTTGCAAACTTTATATACACTATAGCTATGTGAATGATTTAAAATATATCAATCAATGGTTATGAAAAATATATCATATTTCGTAATATTATAATATTGTTTTCATAATAATTTATGCTATCATTCCACTCATTTCACGACATACTTTCACAACATATGACAAATATTGTTGACAATTAATGTATTACTACTCTTTTAGTGGTGGGACAATAGGGTATTGATCGCATTCATAATTTGACGAGGGCGTAGAGGGTGGGACAATACAGTTCTCTTCATAATTTTACGAGGGCGTCGAGAATGTGGGAGAATAAGACACACTTCTCATAATTATATAGCTAGTCCATGGGCACAAAGGGCATGGATGCAATGGTAAATATTTGACGGGGTAGAGGGAGGTGTGTTTGGGGTTTTTTGTAATATACATCAAGTTCGTGTGTGCAGAGGTAGTGGTTGCAGTGGTAAGTATTCGACGGGGAAGAGGGAGGTGTGTTTGGGGTTTCGGCCTTACCAATGTTGCCCAGAGGGAGTGGGTGTAGTGTTAAATATTCGAGAGAGCAAAGGGAGGTGTAATTGAGGTTTTCGTCCTGACCAATATTGGAGCCTGTGAGCAGTATTGGAGTCAGTGAGGTTTCAATTGGAGCTGGAGTTGACTAGATGAGAGGGTTTTTAGTTAATTGGACCATTGGATCTTGAAGCTGACCAGAGGAGAGTGGTTTTAGTTAATTCGAGAATTGGATGTCGTATTGGGGTTTTAGGTAATATACAACTAGTCGATGGGCTTAGAGGAAGTGGGTGTAGTGGTAAGCATTCATTGAGGCAAATGAGGTGTATTTGGGGTTTTTGTCCTCACCAATATTGCATGGAGAGATTAGGTGAAGTGTTAAATATTCGACGGGGTAGAGAGAGGTGTAATTGGGGTTTCCAGCATGACCAATATTGGAGCCGATGAGAAGTATTGGAGATGGTGAGGTCTAGATTGGAGAGGGAGCCGACCATATGAGAGGGGTTTTAGTTAATTTAACCATTAGAGATTGGAGTCGACCAGAGGAGACATGTTTTAGTTAATTCAAGAATTGGAGGTTGTACAGGTATATAAGTTGTTTCTATGGAGGATAAAAATGTTGTGGAGAGGACGTGGATACTTCTTAAAAGGAGAAGTAAGAATTCAAATTTACAGATGTTTGTTTTTTTGTATTGGGATCTATTCCTTTCTGAATATTTACATTTGCAAAGCCTAGATATTTATGTGGATGATGAATTTGGTTTGAAACATCCAGTGTTACTATATCTTCCACATCTGTCAATTGAAAACTACAATCACTTTGCACCACGTTAGAAATTGACCAACTTGTTTTTGTGGGGTGGGTGATACGGTGCTTGTGAAGGTAATTTTGATGGTTCTGATTTCTAGTTCTTAAGTGAAGTGAGGTGAAGTTTTGTTTGTTGAGAGGTGAGGGATAAATGATAAATGTGAATGGATTAATTTGAAAGTCTAAAGGTGAAATGATTATGTTGAAAGGTGAATGGAAGGCTTCTGGTTAATGGTGAAAGGCTCTCTCAAGCCCCTACCATGGAGAGATCCTTTCACCATTATGTATGTCTTTGAAGGCCTCACCCTTATTAGCCAATGTGAGCAATAGAAAGAATTGAAATCTTGTCTTTTGTTCAATGTTGAAACTCTTAAATTTCTAGGATATTGCTTGTACTTGCACCTTATTTATATCTTCTCTTAGTTAAACATTCAATTTTTTGATAGACACTTTATTCTTTCTCTCTCTTCTTTCAATATTGATTGGGTTGTTTCTTTTTCACTCCCACTTTTTGTGCCTAAATTGCATGTATTTTGTATGAAGAGTAAGGAATAAGTTAATATTTGAGGGAGGAATGATCTGAAAATTAAAAGGTTTGTGTATAAAAATTACAAGTGGGAAATGTATGTGTCTTGGAAAATTGGATCAAGTTGCAAACAAATGAAATTATTGAGTTTTTACTTAAAATGAACAACAAAAAAAATCATAAACAACATGATAAATGAATTCACCCCTCTCTTGGGCTACATATCTTTGTCCAAATTACAATGGATCACTTTCATTATATTCTAAAATGTGTTAATACAATGCTTTACAATGCTCACAATGCAAAATAGATGGCTCCAATGGCTCTAGAATGTCCAGAAACCCCTATATGGGCTCTTTTTGCACCTGGTTTGAGAAAAATATGAGAAAAATACTCTTGCTTGAAGATTTTCCCCAATGATKTTGTCTCTACTCTCGAAAGCACACCCAAAATGCCAAAATATGGCTCACGAAAGTTAAAATCTGGCCTTGGCATGATTCGCATTGCATGGACATATTTGGCACATTGTTAGCAAAAACTTAGCACCTAACCCTCAAGGTCTCGATCGCATGGGCCATGTGGCCATGCACTRGGATAAMTCCCTGCACCTGTTGTCCGGACCACATCTAATACGCGCTCCAAGACGCATGGCACARTTAACGATTATGTGATCACAGGATGGGGCTAATCCTCGRCCCCTTTTTAGCCAAACTGAACCATCATTCAAATTCAAATAGAATCAACACTGATAAAGGTTAAGTAACAACTAGTAGGAGGTTTGGTGGCTCARCCTATATAAAGTCTTTAACACTTGCCCACAGGTCGTGGTTTCAACTCCCTCAAAACTAAACCAAACATTTTACACAGCAAGGGGGTGCCACGTGGCACCCTGTAATGGGTCCACCTCAAGAGAAATGTCACCACCACCATGCCATGTGTCGACCACCGATTGGTCCTCATCATCACCTTCCAAATCACCTTTCCATGTCAAAAATCTACCCACCCTACCAAGTGTCCTTGCCACATCATCTGTATGGATATACAGACTATACATTCAGTTGCCACATTAGCCTGTATAGACTGTACGGACTGCACGGTCAACAAATTCCGTTTGTCTGTGAAAACTGACAGAACGTTGTATCTTTGCCATACAGAATCTGTTTGATCCCATTCAAGTTGCATTGGGATTGTGAGGAATATCTCTACACAATGAAACCATTTTTGAGCATTTTCAAACACTATGATTTTTTAGCATTTTTTGATCCCCTAGATCACTCCTCCCCATTAGGAAGATTTTGGACCTCCAAAACACTATTTTCAGTCAATCTATAAATGAGGGTTCAATTCCCTCACCCTTTGAACCTCAATCCATTTAGTTTTTATTGGATTTGTGCCTTTGAGACCAACACAAAGGTACTCCACATTCCCTCATTTTGAAGTTCCTATTTTTCTGTCAAGGATGGTATCCTGTTGCAATTATGAAATAAATTTTGGCGAGAAGTATCCTATTGAGGAAATATGAACATGCTCTCCTTGATCATGAATCAAAGGAGGCTCATAAAATCTCAAGTTCTAAACATTAACGACTCCATACATTTGCATATAAAGAGGCAAATTCAAATGGAAGGCATTGTTACCAATTTTTTCAATAATCTTAAAAGGTCCATATCTAATTGGTTTTAGATTTTTACCTTCTCCTTTAAGCCTGTCTTTGCTAATGTAAATCCAAACTTCATCTCCAACTTTGAAACTATGATCAACACGATGCTTGTCATGTCTTGTCTTGTACTTGGCTTGGCTCTTTTCCAACTATTCTTGTACCATTTGATGCACTAATTGAATTTGTTCAATGAACTTCTTTTCTCTATCAATGCCATAATGACCATTAATAGAAACATCATTCCCAAAGATAAAATCTAAAGGAGATTTCGGAAAATAATCAAAACATGCCTCAAATGGAGATGTTTGAGTCAATAAATGCTTAGCCCAATTATAAGCATGATGAATGTAGTGTAGGTGTTCATCCCAAAGCTTAGGATGTTTACTACAATAACTGATAAGAATATGTATTATTGTTCTATTCACCATTTTGTTTGACCATCATTTTGTGGATGAAATGTTGTGCTCTTTTTCGACTTGGTGTCCATGAGTTCCCATAAGCTCGAAAACAAATTCCCAACAAATCAAGAATCTCGATCAGAAATAATGGATTTGGAAAACCCAAAATGTACCCATATATGTTGAAAGAACATTTGTGTCATTTGTTCAGCTGTAACCTGCTTCTTACAAGGCATTAAAATACACATTTTTCTTAAACGATCAACCACAACATAAAGATAATCATAAATTTTTTTAAACATAGGTAATCCTCCTACAAAGTCCATGGAAATTATTTCCCAAGGACGGGAAGGAACTGGAAGTGGAGTATACAATCCTACATTTTTGTTGCTAGTCTTACTTGTAGAAGATGAAGAACATCCTCTTACATATTGTGATACACTTTCATTCATTTTAGGCCAATAGCAAAACCTTCGCAGATTAGCCACCGTCTTCCCTACACCAAAGTAACCAACAATAAGATAAGAATGTGCCTCCTTTATTATGTTGACTCTTTCACCCAGTGGAATACATAGCTTTCCAAGATGATACAAAAGTTTATCATGCACATGGTAATCCAATTCCTCTACTTGGTTAGCTTGACACAAAGTTGCATATACATCCTTAAAAACAACATCTAAAGAATATTGTTCAACATAGATCTCATGCATGATAGAATTATGCTTAAGAATAACTGAAGCACTAATATTAGGCCTAGAAATCATATCAACAACCTTGTTATAAATTCCTTTCTTATACCTTATCAGCAAGTGGAATTGTTGCAAGAAGCCCATCCATCTGAAATGCCTTTCTTGTTGTATATTATTTTGTGATTGCAAGTATTACAATGGTTCATGATTAGTGTGAATAATAGTTTTGTTTCCCACCAAATAATGTTTCCACTTTTTCACACTTTGCACGAATGCATACAATTCCTTATCATATGTAGGATAATTAACTATTGCACCATTAAAAGTTTCAGAATGAAAACCTATGGGCTTACCATGTTGCAACAAGACTACTCCCATGGCATAATTACTTGCATATGTTTGTATCTCAAATGGTTGTCGTAAATCAGGAAGTGCAAGAACTGGAGCTAAACTGGTTTTTTCCTTCAATGCATCAAAAGATTTTTGTTGTTGGCCTCCCCATTGGAAAACCTACTTAATGCTTGTCAAGACATGTAATGGAGCTGCAATGGAGGAAAAGTTATAAATAAACTTTCTACAATATTGGGTTTCTCGAAAAAATATTCTAACCTCTATTAGAATGTTGGGCTTGGCCCAATCTAAAATGACTTTGAAATTTGAGGGATCTATCTTCAATTTCCCCCCTCCAACAATCTATCCCAAGTAAACTAATCAGGCCTTTCCAAACTCACATTTAGACATATTTAAAAACATTTTTTCTTTCTTAAAGACATATAAGACTTGTTTAACATGCCTAACATGCTATTCACGAGATTTTCTAAATATCAATATGTCATCCAAGTAGACAATTACACAATCATCAAGAAAAAGGCATTAAAAAACCATTCATAACTCTCATGAATGTTGGAGGAGAACTACAAATCCCAAATGGCATAACTATCCATTTATACAAACCTTTCTTTGTTTTGAAAGTTGTCTTCTATGTATATCATTTATCAATCCTAATCTGATGATAACCACTCCGCAAGTCTAACTTAGTGAAATACACAACATCTTTCAATTGATCAAGAAAATCATGAATTCAAGGAATAGGGTAATGATTCTTTACCATAATCTTGTTCAAGTCTTTGAAATCTACACACATGCTCCATGTACCATCTTTCTTTGGTACCAAAACAATTGGTGACCTATATGATGGATAGAAATAGAAACTTAGGAATATGAGCACACTCATGTTCCAAGAATGCATGTTCAGTCTTAGGATCACGGGCACATTCTAAGAGTGCATGTGCATTCCTTCCATTTCAATTTTTTTGGGGAAGTAATGACATCTCTAGTGTAGGTGTTTGCTAAGTTGGTTGCCTCAAATTTAGGTTCAAGATGAAAAACATAGTTGTTTGGCATGAAAATACATTTAAACCTCCACTTTTATGAATACCCCTCAGTATCTCTATTTTTTAAATTATTTTTCTATAGGCTACACAAATATGTTGATAATGAAACTATAGATGGAGATAGAGTTGACTAGAGTCGACTATGCATATCCAAATATATATATATATATATATATATATATATAATTTTAAAATTTAGTATTTTTATTAATTTTAATCTATTTTTTTATTGAAATATATTAGAATCCTAACATACATACCTATTTTATCTCTACTATAATGTTTTATTATCTTAACCATTTTTAAAATAAGTTATACACTAGAAGAGAATGAGATCTCCAATCTTAAAAAAAATAAAAAATAAATTGTTTGATAATGTTAAGACCCTAATATCGTGCAATAACATAAGTTGTTTTAATTTCAAAGATATATTGACTTTCATATTTGTAAAATAATATAAACTCAAATTTCACATTACCTAGGTGAGTTACATGGAAAACAAATTATTATAAATTATACATTATATTTTTCTTGAAAAATAACATACTACTATTAGGAAAACTTTAATTTCACATAGTTTTTCACAAACTCTATAAACACAAGTTATATATTTCGAAAGCTAATTCAGATTCCTACATTTTATCTGTTTACACCATATTCAAATTCATTGTAAAGTACCTTCAATAATCCCTCCAAGTTAGAAAAATGTCGTTTTCCTATGTTTTGTTTACCACTAACATGTCATGAGATACTATCATTAGCTTTCAGCCACCTAGTGTATCTACTACTTATAAGGGAAGGTTTTATTGCCCCTTCCATCCATATTAAAAAAAAATCCTTCAAACTTTAGATAGTTGCAAGTCAATTTCATAAATTAATTCGTTAAATAACCTTTTCAAATGATCTTTCCAACCCCCTTCTCCACTATTTCAAATTAATTTCATTTTTATCACAATTATCTGACAATATAATTGATTAAATATCATACTACTATTTCACCCTACTTCCCTCTCAATGAATATGCAAAATGATGACCATAAAGAGTATAACTATCTGAAACAAGTGTTGCATGACAGTGTAGTCCCTGTGGGTTGAATTGGGAATAAATGCATAGGGATGGGGAAAAAGTAATGAAGTCAGATGTAAACTGCAATGAAGATGTGGAAAGAAGGATGAAGCACATGTGGTATCCATGAAGTAAATGACACATGGCCCCTAGAGTCCCATTTATTTATTGAAACTATATAATCTATATTCCTATGTTCAAAATTTATGGCTATTTGTCTCTATATGTGCCAGCACAAAAACAATTATATTAAAAGTAAATAAACACAATTTCTTGACATTCAACATAGTGGAAGATAAAAATATATGAGGACATATATATAGAAGGAGATAAAAGAGTGTTTTGAAATTAAATAAATACAATTTATTGACATTTAACATAGTGGAAGATAAACATCTATGAGGACATATATATAAAAGGAAATAAAAAATAGTTTTATTTTAAGTGTATCAAAAAATAATATTTTATGTTACATATTCCTAGAAATTTAAATGTGTTTGTCATATAGACTGGGATTGGGGATCCTCTGTACCATGAGATAAATATGTACAAGAAATAGGACTATGGAAAGAAGAAGTGGGTGACGGTAAAGTGTAATACCTGAAAAGAATAAAGTGAAAGATATCAGTCTTTGGCTAGACATTTCTATTTAAAAAAGTGGAATAACTGGATTGATAAAGAAAGAACGTTGTGATCAATATAGACTTACAGTGATGGTACATATCACCCATTTTTCTATTTGTTTGTTGATGCCTTTTTATTGTTGTTGTGGATGGCTACTGGAATCTTGGCAACTTCATGTTTCCTTTCGTCGACGACCTTCTTCAATTCCCTCTCGAGCCATTCTTCAATGTAGCTTCTCAAGGGGGCGATGTTGATCTCATTCCGGATTTTTATGTTGAAAATTTATTTTTATAATTCTCTAAGATTGATAGAAATATTACACATATCCTAATCAATTTGTTCATTATGTACCGAATAGTTGACTAGCTAGTTGTTGATGTCATCTTCACCATATTCAAGGATGTTGTAAGACTTTTCCAAAGACAACGCCTTAAAAATATCAACCTATTTAGCGAAGGCTTTCTGAGTTAAAGGAAAGGAGTTGATGATTAAGTTGGCATATTGGAAGTCATTGGTCCTTCCAACTAATTCTATTTTGTTCATCTTTGTGAATGATTTTTCTTTCTTTGATATGCCTTGTTCACATGACTGGACCATGAGATACATGTTCTTCACTTTTTATTTCCAGCATGTATTTAATTGAGTGATTTGGTTTTTGGATGGGATATCTTGTTGTCTTCTTCTCATTTATGTCATGTTGTTGACAATGGTGCCAAAAGGAAAAACCATGTCTAAATAGAAATGTTCTTAATTTTTTAATTCCTCCTACAAATGTTCGAGAAAATTATCTACCCTTCCTCCAAGGGAAGCCATGNTCTTTGATATGCCTTGTTCACATGACTGGACCATGAGATACATGTTCTTCACTTTTTATTTCCAGCATGTATTTAATTGAGTGATTTGGTTTTTGGATGGGATATCTTGTTGTCTTCTTATCATTTATGTCATGTTGTTGACAATGGTGCCAAAAGGAAAAACCATGTCTAAATAGAAATGTTCTTAATATTTTAATTCCTCCTACAAATGTTCGAGAAAATTATCTACCCTTCCTCCAAGGGAAGCCATGGTTTGTGATGTTTCCCACGAATGACAAATTAGGTCCATTATTTTCTTGATATTATTCTCCACATATCCTCTACATGATGTGAGTAGTCTGGAGGATCCTTTTAACTTGTTTGTAGGGGTGGAAAGCATGGTTATCGCCAAAGGACTAGCAAGCAATGGCATAGGAATAAAAGCTTCTTCGAATTCCTTGACCCGGTCCTTCATTCTGGCATTCTCGGCCTCAATGCCTCCAATGGAATAATCAAAAGAATTAGTGGTTTCTATGTGAAGTTGACAGATTTCGGATGGACTCATTTTCACAAGGTTAACCTCTGATCGAGATTTTCAATAATTTTTTACATCTTTTTTTTCAATAATTAATTTTTTGGACTGACTGTCAAAACAAACGCTCTGGAAAACGAAGCATTCATCTTTGTTAAAATTTTTGGTATCATCTATGTCTATTGGATGACTATGCTGGATCATGTATCTAGGGTGATCAAGGTAGCGGAATACGCTATCCAGATCAGGTTCAAGTTCCATGTTCTCACTCTCAATTTCGGGCTCTTCTGCCTCTCCCACAATTTTTTTTCTCTTCTTGTCCACTGGAAGATTTTGAGAACTATCAATTTTAGGGTGAGGAGGATCGTTATCTACTCCTCCCTTCGAAGAATTATGAGTTTCTTTGTTGGTGTGGTGGGAAATTGGAGTGATGCTCTAGGATGTCATACTTTTGGGAGTTCTATCCATCAATTGAACACTCTTCTCACCAGGTTGTTTTCCCTATTGCTTGTACAATTCAGTGGTTCTTTGCAGTGTGTCTAGTGTTGATTAAGGTTGGTTGTCATTTATGTCAACCCTTGAAGAAAGACCCGTAGCACAAAGGTTTCGGTAATGGACCCAATAGTGTTTGATGTAAATATGACTCATTATTTTTTTTTCATGGTTGATAAGAAGTCAATATGGATGAACTCCAAAGTGGTACCCTTATGGTGAAATCCCTCACGGGAAGATGCTTTGTGGAGTAAGACAATCCATTCTTAATTGTGGGATAATGAGATGAAGGAAAGTGAATTTTTCAGGAAAAATATCCTCGATGGATAGTTCTTGTCATGTCATTTCTGGTGGTATGTGGAATGTCACATAATTCCTCACGATTAGAGAGTTATGGCCATGAGAACTTTGAGACCCCAGGTTTGGGTAATGGACCCAAGTTTGTTTGATGGGTAATAGTATGAGTTATGATATATTTTTAGATAATACTATTCTATATGGATAGTACATGTCATGCCATTTATGGTTTTATGTAGAATGTCACATAACTCCTCACAGTTTGAGAGTTATGGCCTTACGAAGTTGGAGGACCCTCATATGTCTCTAGAAGCCCCAAAAGGTCAAAGTAATCAAAGTGGTTTAAGAGATTTTAAAAGGTAAATAATAAAGTGAAGTGATGAGTGTATTATAATTCAAAGAG
>JASDQU010014318.1:146703-157638 GCA_032191745.1 Picea mariana
AGATGACTAATTTGATTGTCAGGAAAAAAACACATATAAATAATTAGTCACAAAACTAACAATTACTAAATAAATGACTAATTTGATTGACGGGTAAACACAACTAAATAAATATTAGTTACACAATATAATTTGCAAACTTTATATACACTATAGCTATGTGAATGATTTAAAATATATCAATCAATGGTTATGAAAAATATATCATATTTCATAATATTATAATATTGTTTTCATAATAATTTATGCTATCATTCCACTCATTTCACGACATACTTTCACAACATATGACAAATATTGTTGACAATTAATGTATTACTACTCTTTTAAGTGGTGGGACAATAGGGTATTGATCGCATTCATAATTTGACGAGGGCGTGGAGGGTGGGATAATACAGTGCTCTTTGTAATTTGACGAGGGCATAAAGAATGTGGGAGAATAAGATGCACTTATGGTAATTATATAGCTAGTCCATGGGCACAAAGGGCATGGATGCAATGGTAAATATTTGACGGGGTAGAGGGAGGTGTGTTTGGGGTTTGGTTTAATATACATCAAGTTCGTGGGTGCAGAGGGAGTGGTTGCAGTGGTAAGTATTCGACGGGGCAGAGGGAGGTGTGTTTAGGGTTTTTGGCCTTACCAATGTTGCCCAGAGGGAGTGGGTGTAGTGTTAAATATTTGAGTGGGTAGAGGGAGGTGTAATTGAGGTTTTCGTCCTGACCAATATTGGAAACTGTGAGCAGTATTGGAGTCAGTGAGGTTTGAATTGGAGCTGGAGCTGACCAAAGGAGAGGGTTTTTAGTTAATTGGACCATTGGATCTTGAAGCTGACCAAAGGAGAGTGGTTTTAGTTAATTCGAGAATTGGATGTTGTATTGGGGTTTCAGGTAATATACAACCAGTTGATGGGAGTAGAGGAAGTGGGTGGAGTGGTAAGCATTCGTTGAGGCAAATGAGGTGTATTTGGGGTTTTTGTCCTAACCAATATTGCATGGAGAGAGTAGGTGAAGTGTTAAATATTCGACGGGGTAGAGGGAGGTGTAATTAGGGTTTCCAGTGTGACCAATATTGGAGTTGATGAGAAGTATTGGAGATGGTGAGGTCTAGATTGGAGAGGGAGATGACCATATGAGAGGGGTTTTAGTTAATTGAACCATTGGAGCTTGGAGTCGACCAGAGGAGACGTGTTTTAGTTAATTCAAGAATTGGAGGTTGTATAGGTATATAAGTTGTTTCTATGGAGGATAAAAATGTTGTGGAGAGGACGTGGATACTTCTTAAAAGGAGAAGTAATAATTCAAATTTACAGATGTATGTTTTTTTTGTATTGGGATCTATTCCTTTCTGAATATTTACATTTGCAAAGCCTAGATATTTATGTGGATGATGAATTTGGTTTGAAACATCCAGTGTTACTATATCTTCCACATCTGTCAATTGAAAACTACAATCACTTTGCACCACGTTAGAAATTGACCAACTTGTTTTCGTGGGGTGGGTGATACGGTGCTTGTGAAGGTAATTTTGATGGTTCTTATTTCCAATTCTTAGGTGAGGTGAGGTGAGGTTTTTTTTTGTGAGAGGTGAGGGATAAATGATAAATGTGAATGGATTAATTTGAAAGTCTAAAGGTGAAATGATTATGTTGAAAGGTGAATGGAAGGCTTATGGTTAATGGTGAAAGTCTCTCTCAAGCCCCTACCATGGAGAGAGCCTTTCACCATTATGTATGTCTTTGAAGGCCTTGCCCTTAGTAGCCAATGTGAACACTAGAAAGCATTGAAATCTTGTCTTTTTTCCAATGTTGAGACTCTTAAATTTCTAGGATATTTCTTGTACTTGCACCTTATTTATATCTTCTCTTAGTTAAACATTCAATTTTTTGATAGACACTTAATTATTTCTCTCTCTTCTTTCAATATTTATTGGGTTGTTTCTTTTTCACTCCCACTTTTCATGCCTAAATTGCATGTATTTTGTATGAAGAGTAAGGAATAAGTTAATATTTGAGGGAGGAATGATCTGAAAATTAAAAGGTTTGTGTATAAAAATTACAAGTGGGAAATGTATGTGTCTTGGAAAATTGGATCAAGTTGCAAACAAATGAAATTATTGAGTTTTTACTTAAAATGAACAAAAAAAAAAATCATAAACAACCATCAAAATAAGCACATAACACAAAAAAATGATAAATGAATTCACCCCTCTCTTGGGCTACATATCTTGTTCCAACTTACAATGGATCATTTTCATTATATTCTAAAACATGTTAATACAATACTTTACAATGCTCATAATGCAAAAGAGATGGCTCCAATGTCTCTAGAATGTCCAGAAACCCCTATACGGGCTCTTTTTGCACCTGGTTTGGCCAAAATATGAGAAAAATACTCTTCCTAGAAGATTTTCCCCAATGATGTCGTCTCTACTCTCGAAAACACACCGAAAATGCCAAAATATGGCTCATGAAAGTTAAAATCTGGCCTTGGCATGATTCCCATTACATGGACAAAATTGGCACATTGTTAGCTAAAACTTAGCACCTAACCCTCGAGGTCTCGACCGCATGGGCCATGTGGCCATGTGTTGGGATAACTCCCTACACCTGTCAGCCAGACCACGTCTAATACGTGCTCCAGGACACATGGCACAGTTAACGATTATGTGATCACAGGATGGGGCTAATCCCGGACCCCTTTTCAGCCAAAATGAACCATCATTCAAATTCAAATAGAATTGATGCCAATAAAGGTTAAGTAACAACTAGTAGGAGGGTTGGTGGCTCAGCCTACACAAAATCTTTACCACTTGCCCATAGGTCACGGTTTCAACTCCCTCAAAACTAAACCAAACATTTTACATAGAAAGGGGGTGCCACGTGGCACCCTGTAATGGGTCCACCTCAAGAGAAAAGTCACCACCACCACGCCATGTGTTGACCATCGATTGGTCCACATCATCACCTTCCAAATCACCCTGCCATGTCAAAAATCTAGCCACCCTGTCAAGCATCCTTGCCACATTATCTATTGGATATACAGACTATACATTCAACTGCCACATTAGCCTGTATAGATTGTACAGACTGCACGGTCAACAAATTTCGTTTGTCTGTGAAAACTAACAGAACATTGTATCTTTTCCATACAGACTATGTTTGATCCCGTTCAAGCTGTTTTGGGATTGTGAGGAATATATCTACATAATCAAACCATTTTTGATCATTTTCAAACACTTTGATTTTTGAGCATTTTTTGATCCCCTAGATCACTCCTCCCCATTAGGAAGATTTTGGACCTCCAAAACACTATTTTCAGTCAATCTATAAATGAGGGTTCAATTCCCTCACCCTTTGAACCTCAATCCATTTAGTTTTTATTGTATTTGTGCCTTTGATACCAACACGAAGGTACTCCACATTCCCTCGTTTTGAAGTTCCTATTTTTCTGTCAAGGATGGTATCCTGTTGCAATTATGAAATATATTTTATCAAGAAGTCTCCTATTGAGGAAATATGAACATGCTCTCCTTGATCATGAATCAAATGAGGCTCATAAAATCTCAAATTATCAACATTAACGACTCCATACATTTGCATATAAAGAGGCAAACTCAAACGGAAGGCATTGTTACCAATTTTTTCAATAATCTTAAAAGGTCCATATCTAATTGGTTTTAGATTTTTACCTTCTCCTTTAAGCCTCTTTTTGCTAATTTAAATCCAAACTTCATCTCCAACTTTGAAACTATGATCAACACGATGCTTGTCATGTCTTGTCTTGTACTTGGCTTGGCTCTTTTCCAACTATTCTTGTACCATTTGATGCACTAATTGAATTTGTTCAATGAACTTCTTTGCTCTATCAATGTCATAATGACCATTAATAGAAACATCATTCCCAAAGATAAAATATAAAGGATATTTTGGAAAATAATCAAAACATGCCTCAAATGGATATGTTTGAGTCAATAAATGCTTAGCCCAGTTATAAGCATGATGAATGTAGTGTAGGTGTTCATCCCAAAGCTTAGGATGTTTACTACAATAATTGATAAGAATATGTACTATTGTTCTACTCACCACTTATGTTTGACCATTAGTTTGTGGATGAAATGTTTTTCTCTTTTTCGACTTGGTGTCCATGAGTTCCAATAAGCTTGAAAACAAATTCCCAACAAATCGAGAATCTCGATCAGAAATAATGGATTTGGAAAACCCAAAATGTACCCATACATGTTGAAAGAACATTTGTGTCATTTGTTAAACTGTAACTTGCTTCTTACAAGGCATTAAAATACACATTTTTCTTAAACGATCAACCACAACATAAAAATAATCATAAAAAATTTTAAACATAGGTAATCCTCGTACAAAGTCCATGGAAATTATTTCCCAAGGACGGGAAGGAACTGGAAGTGGAGTATACAATCCTACATTTTTGTTGCTAGTCTTACTTGTAGAACATAAAGAACATCCTCTTACATATCGTGATACACTTTCATTCATTTTAGGCCAATAGAAAAACCTTTGCAGATTAGACACCATCTTCCCTACACCAAAGTGACCAACAATAAGATAAGAATGTGCCTCCTTTATTATGTTGACTCTTTCACCTAGTGGAATACATAGCTTTCCAAGATGATACAAAATTTTATCATGCACATGGTAATCCAATTTCTCTACTTGGTTAGCTTGACACAAAGTTGCATATACATCCTTAAAATCAACATCTAAAGAATATTGTTCAACATAGATCTCATGCATGATAGAATTATGCTTAAGAATAACTGAAGCACTAATATTAGGCCTATAAATAATATCAACAACCTTGTTATAAATTCCTTTCTTATACCTTATCAGCAAGTGGAATTGTTCCAAGAAGCCCATCCATCTGAAATGCCTTTCTTGTTGTATATTATTTCGTGATTGCAAGTATTAGAAAGGTTCATGATCAGTGTGAATAACAGTTTTGTTTCCCAACAAATAATGTTTCCACTTTTTCACACTTTGCACGAATGCATACAATTCATTGTCATGTGTAGGATAATTAACTGTTGCACCATTAAAAGTTTCAGAATGAAAACCTATGGGCTTACCACATTGCAACAAGACTAATCCCATGGCATAATTACTTGCATATGTTTGTATCTCAAATGGTTGTCTTAAATCAGGAAGTGCAAGAAATGTATCTAAACTAGTTTTCTCCTTCAATGCATCAAAATATTTTTGTTGCTTGCCTCCCCATTGAAAAACCTACTTAATGCTTGTCACGACATGTAATGGAGTTGCAATGGAGGAAAAGTTATAAATAAAATATCTCCAATATTGGGTTTCTCAAAAAAATATTCTAACCTCTATTACATTGTTGGGCTTGTCCCAATCTAAAATGACTTTGAAATTTGAGGGATATATCTTCAATTTTCCCCCTCCAACAATCTATCCCAAGTAAACTAATCAGGTTTTTCCAAACTCACATTTAGACATTTAAAAACAATTTTTCTTTCTTCAAGACATATAAGACTTGTTTGACATGCCTAACATGTTCTTCATGAGATTTTCTAAATATCAATATGTCATCCAAGTAGAAAATTACACAATCATCAAGAAAAGGCCTTAAAAAACCATTCATAACTCTCGTGAATGTTGGAGGAGCACTACAAATCCCAAATGGCATAACTATCCATTCATACAAGCCTTTCTTTGTTTTGAAAGTTGTCTTCCATGTATCTCCTTTATCAATCCTATTCTAATGATAACCACTCCACAAGTCTAACTTAGTGAAATACACAACATCTTTCAATTGATCAAGAAAATTATGAATTCAAGGAAGAGGGTAATGATTCTTTACCACAATCTTGTTCAAGTCTTTGAAATCTACACACATGCTCCATGTACCATCTTTCTTTGGTACCAAAACAATTGGTGACCTATATGATGGATAGAAACAAAAACTTAGGAATATGAGCACAATCATGTTCCAAGAATGCATGTTCAGTCTTAGGATCACGTGCATATTCTAATAGTGCATGTACATTCCTTCCATTTCAATTTTTGGGGGGCAGTAATGACACCTCTAGTGTAGGTGTTTGCTAAGTTGGTTTCCTCAAATTTAGGTTCAGGATGAAAAACATAGTTGTTTGGCATGAAAATACATTTAAACCTCCACTTTTACGAATACCCCTCAATATCTCTATTTTTTAAATTATTTTTCTATAGGCTACACAAATATGTTGATGATGAAACTATAGATGGAGATAGAGTCGACTATGCATATCCAAATATATATATAATTTTAAAATTTAGTATTTTTATTAATTTTAATCTATTTTTTTATTGAAATATATTAGAATCCTAACATACATACCTATTTTTATCTCTACTATAATATTTTATTATATTAACCATTTTTAAAATAAGTTATACATTAGAAGAGAATGAGATCTTCAATCTTAAAGAAATAAAAAATAAATTGTTTGATAATGTTAAGACCCTAATATCGTGCAATAACATAAGTGGTTGTAATTTCAAGGATATATTGACTTTCATATTTGTAAAATAATATAAACTCAAATTTCACATTACCTAGGTGAGTTACATGGAAAACAAATTATTATAAATTATACATTATATTTTTCTTGAAAAATAACATACTACTATTAGGAAAACTTTAATTTCACATAGTTTTTCACAAATTCTATAAACAAAAGTTATATATTTCGAAAGATAATTCAAATTCCTACATTTCATCTGTTTACACCATATTCAAATTCATTGTAAAGTACCCTCAATAATCCCTCCAAGTTAGAAAATTGTCGTTTTCCCATGTTTTGTTTACCACTAACATGTCATGAGATACTATCATTAGCTTTCAGCCACTTGGTGTATCTACTCCTTATAAGGGAAGGTTTTATTTCCCCTTCCATCCATATTAAAAAAAAATCCTTCAAACTTTAGATAGTTGCAAGTCAATTTCATAAAGTAATTCATTAAATAACCTTTTTAAATGATCTTTCCAATCCCCTTCTCCACTATTTAAAATTAATTTCATTTTTATCACAATTATCTGACAATATAATTGATTAAATATCATACTACTATTTCACCCTATTTCCCTATCAATGAATATGGAAAATGATGGCCATAAAGAGTATAACTATCTAAAACAAGTGTTTCATGACAGCGTAGTCCCTGCCGGGTTGAATTGGGAATAAATGCACAGGGATGGGGAAAAAGTAACGAAGTCATATGTAAACTGCAACGAAGATGTGGAAAGCAGGATGAAGCACATGTGGTATCCATGAAGTAAATGACACATGGCCCCTAGAGTCCCATTCATTTATTGAAACTATATAATCTATTTTTCTATGTTCAAAATTTATGTCTATTTTGTCTCTATATGTGCCAGCACAAAAACAATTATATTAAAATTAAATAAACACAATTTCTTGACATTCAACATAGTGGAAGATAAAAATGTATGAGGACATATATATACAAGGAGATAAAAAAGTGTTTTGAAATTAAATAAATACAATTTATTGACATTTAACATAGTGGAAGATAAACATTTATGAGGACATATATATAAAAGGAAATAAAAAATAGTTTTATTTTAAGTATATCAAAAAATAATATTTTCTGTTACATATTCCTAGAAATTTAAATGTGTTTGTCATATAGATTGGGATTGAGGATCCTCTGTACCATAAGATAAATATGTACAAGAAATAGGACTATGGAAATATGAAGTGGGTGACGGTAGAGTGTAATACCTGAAAAGAATAAAGTGAAAGGTATCAGTCTTTGGCTAGACATTTCTATTTTAAAAAGTGGAATAACTAGATTGATAAAGAAAGCATGATGTGATCAATATAGACTTACAATGATGGTACATATCACCCATTTTTATATTTGTTTGTTGATGCCTTTTTATTGTTGTCGTGGATGGCTACTGGAATCTTGGCAACTACCTATTTCCTTTCATCGTCTACCTTCTTCAATTCCCTCTTGAGCCATTCTTCAATGTAGCTTCTCAAGGGGGCGATGTTGATCTCATTCCGTATTTTTATGTTGAAAAGTTATTTTTATAATTCCCTAAGATCGATAGAAAGATTACACAGATCCTGATCAATTTGTTCATTATGTACCGAATAGTTGACTAGCTAGTTGTCGATGTCATCTTCACCATATTCAAGGATGTTGTACAACTTTTCCAAAGACAACTCCTTAAAAATATCAACCTATTTATCGAAGGATTTCTTAGTTAAAGGAAAGGAGTTGATGATTAAGTTGGCATATTGGAAGTCATTGGTCCTTCCAACTAATTCTATTTTGGTCATCTTTGTGAATAATTTTTCTTTCTTTGATATGCCTTGTTCACATGACTGGACAATGAGATACACGTTCTTCACTTTTTCTTTCCATCACGCATTTAATTGAGTGATCTGATTTTTGGATGGGATATCTTGTTGTCTTATTCTCAGTTATGTCATGTTGTTGACAATGGTGCCAAAAGGAAGAACCATCTCTAAATAGAAATGTTCTGAATTTTTTAATTCCTCCTACAAATGTTCAAGCAAATTATCTACCCTTGCTCCAAGGGAAGTCATGGCTTGTGATGTTTCCCACGAATGAAAAATCAGGTCCATTATTTTTTTGACATTATTCTCCACATATCCTCTACACGATGTGAGGAGTCTGGAGGATCCTTTTAACTTGGTTGTAGGGGTGGAAAGCATGGCTATCACCAAAGTACTGGCAAGCAATGGCATAGGAATCAAAGCTTCTTCGAATTCCTTGACTCAATCCTTCATTATAGCATTCTTGGCCTCAATGCCTCCAATGGAATAATCAAGAGAATCGGCAGTCGTTATGTGAAGTCGATAGATTTAGGATGGCCTCATTTCCCAAGATTAACCTCTGATCGAGATTTTCGATAATTTTTTACATCTTTTTTTTCAATAATTAATTTTTTGGACTGGCTATCAAAACAAACACTTTGGAAAATGAAGAATTCATCTTTGTTAAAATTTTTGATATCATCTATGTCTATTGGACGACTATGCTGGATCACGTATCTAGGGTGATCAAGGTAGCGGAATACGCTATCGAGATCAAGTTCAAGTTCCATGTTCTCAGTCTCAATTTCGGAATCTTCTGCCTCTCCCACAATTTTTTTTCTCTTCTTGTCCACTGGAATATTTTGAGAACTATCAATTTTAGGGTGAGGAGGATCGTTATCTACTCCTCCGTTTGAAGAATTATGAGTTTCTTTTTTGGTGTGGTGGGTCATTGGAGTGATTCTCTAGGATGTCATACTTTTGGGAGTTCTATCCGTCGATTGAACACTCTTCTCACCAGGTTGTTTTCCTTGTTCCTTGTACAATTCAGTGGTTCTTTGCAGTGTTGTTGTGGTGGGCCATTGGAGCGATGCTCTGGGATTTCATACTTTTGGGAGTTCTATCCGTCAATTGAACACTCTTCTCACCAGTTTTTTTTCCCTATTTCTTGTACAATTCAATGGTTCCTTGCAGTGTGTTTAGTGTTGATTAAGGTTGGTTGTCATTGATGTCAACCCTTGAAGAAAGACCCGTAGCACAAAGGTTTGGATAATGGACCCAATAGTGTTTGATTTAAATATGACTCATTATTTTTTTTTCGTGGTTGATAAGAATTAAATATGGATGAACTCCAAAGTGGTCCCTTATGGTGAAAGCCCTCATGGGAAGACACTTTGTGGATTAATAGAACCCATGCTTAATTGTGGAATAATGAGATGAAGGAAAGAGAATTTTTTAGGGAAAATATCCTAGATGGATAGTTCTTGTCATTTCATTTATGGTGGTATGTGGAACATCGCATAATTCCTCACGGTTAGAGAGTTATGGTCATAAGAAGTTGGACACCCTAGGTTTGGGTAATGGATCCAAGTTTGTTTGATGGGTAATGGTATGAGTTATGACATATTTTATGATAATACTATTCTGTATGGATATTACAAATCATTTCATTTCTGGTGGTATGTAGAATGTCACATAACTCCTCACAGTTTGAGATTTATGGCCTTACGAAGTTGGAGGACCCTCATATGTCTTTAGAAGCCCCAAAAGGTCAAAGTAATCAAAGTGGTTTAAGAGATTTTAAAAGGTAAATAATAAAGTGAAGTGATGAGTGTATTATAATTCAAAGAGAATACAAAATAAATTATTTTAATAATAATTTTAATGGAGAAATTAGAAGTGGACCCAACCCTAAAATAAGGAAAGTGGGGTCAAGTGACCTAGAAGATGTTTTTAAGGAAGCTACTTGGAGAGTATAAATAAGAGGCAAGGCTCTCTCATTTGAAACACACTTAAGAATATTGAATATATATAAGTTTCTTAGGTATAAAAATGATATCTAAGCCTAAATTCTGAGGAAAGTGAAGAAAAGAAGGATGAAATGCAAGGAAGGATAAATTATTTTGATGGTGCTTTCTAATGTATGTTATTTTCAGGTCATCTCAACATTTTTGCTATAACTTTTTTTCTATAATGATTCAGATATTGAAAGTGCTATGAAAGTGACAAAACATATCGAAGTATATTTGGTTAAAAATTAAGCTTGTGGGTCGTTGAATTTTGGGAGTTACACTTTGTGGAAAATAGGGTTTGTGGCCAGTCCTAAAACTAGTCAAAATCAGGTGTTTTGGGTAAAAACGTCATAAATTCTTCATAACAGATTCAAAATAACTAAAATAAATTGTGTTGGTTAGGGTACAGTCTATTCTATGCTGTGTAACATTTTTAGATCATTTCATCAAATATTTTGCGTGGGGCATGCTCTACAAGGTCACTCTCTAGAATAAGACAGAATTCAGCAAGGTATGCCATTTTTTCTATAAATCCTTTTCTGAGAGGTTCCAAGTAGTTCCACTTGGATGAATTTCATAAAG
>JASDQU010014318.1:158343-170518 GCA_032191745.1 Picea mariana
AATTTTGACTGTAATCTATATCCAAGAGAGGCTAAATGCACCAAGCAAAATAATAGAAACTAAACTGAAAAGATGATCCCACCCAGAAGCTAGTGCACCACTTTCCATCTCTTCCAGAAAACCTGCGCACCAAACTGATGTTGCCTGCAACTGCCTGCGTAGATATTGCTCTTACTGCAACTGTTGAGATGACAAATAATGAAACTGGAACCCTGTATTTATAGTGGACTGGAAATTCTAACTGGGGCAGACCTGGTCAGTCTAACTGGGCCAACTTCTCCTTCTGGGCATCAATAAATTCAATATAAATATATTTGTTCAGCCAACAACTTGTCTAGGGTTTCCTTCAATTCTTTGCTTCCTTCCGGAGGATTATTTTCTTGTCATAGGTCATAATAGAGGTTCATACCTCCCAAAGCTACCATAATATTAACACTCCCTCCTAGCTAGGGAGGTATGGTCTTGAGCACAACAGACCATTCAACTGGTATCACCATGAGCACTTGTCATTATTATCCAACTGGATAATCTCCTATGACAACTGGTACAATATCAATTTATAGAACACACCTGTGTCTATTCTAGTAGTACACAACTACTCAGACTTTGTGAAACACAATCACAAACTATCCTTCCTAACAAATAGCAACCTGCATAGAAACAATGTTATGATAAAAAATGTATCATCTGGGCCAATCTTTCACTCACATCTGTGAGATGTGAAAGAATTTCTTCCACCATAGTAATCTTCATCTGCATAGAAACAGGGTTATGATAAAACTGAATCATCTGGGCCAGTCTTTCACTCACATCTGTGAGATCTGAAAGAATGTTTGCCCTCAGTATAGAGTATCAACATTAATCATCTGGGCCAATCTTTCACTCACATCTATGAGGTCTAAAAGAATGTCTTTCCTCAATATAGAATATCAACACTGGGCTATCTGCCCCATTCTTCTCAACCAAGGAAGAAGGATTGTTTTTTATTTATGAACCTAGAACATTTCCCACCTTGATCCATTATTTCGACACTAAACAAAGTGTAACCTGGAGAGAATGAGTCTACCCTCGAGAAATGCTTTGACCATTCCTTACCCTGGGCCATTCCTCCGACACTAAACAAAGTGTAACCTGGAGGGAATGAGTCTACCCTAAGGAATGACTGTCATGGACTATTCCCCACCTTGGGCCATTCTTCTGACACTAAACAAAGTGTAACCTAGAAAGAATGAGTCTGCCCTCGAGGAATAATTGTCCCTGATTGTTGAGCCTAGACTACTCCCCACCCTGGGCCATTCCTCCAACACCAAACAAGGTGTAACCTAGAGAGAATGAGTCTTCTCTCGAGGAGTAATTGTCCAGACCATTCCCCACCCTGGGCCATTCCTCCGACACTAAACAAAGTGTATCCTGGAAAGAATGAGTCTGCCCTCGAGGAATGTTTGTTCTATATCAACCTTCAAAATGGACAATTCTTCAAAACTGCTCATAACTGTGAACTTCAAACGAATGACTTCCCGACAAGGTGAACCATTCTACTTGACCACTACTTAGAGTGACTTCCAAGAAGAATGATTGTCCTAGATCACTCCCCATAATGGGAAGTCACTGTCTATGATACATCAACAATCAGTCTGTCTCCCATGTTAACTACAATGGGAAGCCATTGTCCGTTATAAATCTCAATCCACTTTCCAAATAGGAAAGCATCAGTCCAATCTGGACTCTTACAAAAATAAATAACATTTTCAATTCTCCCTCCTAACTGGAGAGTTATTTTAATCACAGAAATAAACATTTTTGCGTACCTTCTCTATCCTGGAGAGTCTTCCCTTTCAGCTAAGGGAGTTATTTCCAGAATCCCCATATTCTCTCAGAAATATGCAAACTTGATTCTGCAAAGAGGCTTTGTCAGAATATCTGTTGTTTTCTCATCAGTGCGGATATACTCAAGCTTTACCTCTCCTTCCTGGACTTTATCTCGGATAAAGTAGTAATTGATCTCAATGTGCTTCGACCTTTCATGAAACACTGGATGCTCGGATAATCTTATACAAATCTGATTATCACAATATATTGTGGTTGATTCTGGAGTCTGATCAAATAAATTGGATATTAACTTCCTTATCCATACTGCTTTTGTGCATGCTTCACAAGCTGCCATATACTCTACTTCTACTGTACTAAGTGTGATAGACTTGTGCTTCTTTCTGCTCCGAGATATCATAGCGGAGCCCAAGCTGAAACACATACCTGAAGTACTCTTTCTGTCTTCTACACTTCCTGCCCAATCAGAGTCTGTGAATCCATGAAGTTGGATGTCACTGGATGCGGTATATTTTAAGCCATAGTTTATTGTCCCACGAATATATCTTAAGAAATGCTTTGCATCTATCCAATGCTCTTGTCTCGGTTCCACCTGGAACTGACTTAATGTATTTACAGCAAAGCAAATATCTGGTCGAGTATTCACCAAATACATCAATGATCCAATTAGTTGTTGATATAGAGATGGATCTACTAGATTGGAATCTGGGACTTTCACTTTTCTTATATCCACATTCATAGGAGTGTCCATGGACTTACAATCCATCATTCCAAACTTCTGAAGGATCTTTATTGCATATTTTCCTTGTCCAAGGAATACTTCATCACGCTTTTGCCATACTCCTAGTCCCAAGTAATAGTGCATGAGACCTAGATATTTCATATCAAATTCAGAGGCTAAATCCTTCTTGCACTGAATGATTAGAGATTATTCACCTGTTATGAATAGATCATCAACATATAATAGTAGAATTACAGGTGCATTGTCCACGACTTTGTAGTAAAAGTTTGGATCTGCATGACTCTTGGAAAAACCAAGTCTGGTTAGATAACTATCCATCCTGGCATACCAAGCTCTTGGAGCTTTCTTGAGTCCATATATATATTTCTTCAGTCTGCAAACATGAGTGTCTCTGGAGTGTACCTTGAATCCTTGAGTTTGTTCAATATATACTTCTTCTTTGATAGCTCCGTTGAGAAAGGTTGTCTTTACATCCATCTAGTGTATATTCCATCCCATGGAAGCGACAAGAGATATGATAGTTCTAATGGAAATATACCTTGCCAACGGAGAAAAGGTTTCGTCATAGTATTCTCCCTCCTTCTGGGAGAACCCTCTAGCTACGAATCTTGCCTTATATTGTTTTCTGCATGTTTGGTCTTGTATACCCATTTTGAAGTTACAACTGATTTCTCTTTGGGTCTGGGTACAATTTCCCGTACTTCATTTCTCATAATGGACTGATGTTCTTCCACCATAGCTTCTTTCCATTGTTTCCTTTTAACTTATTCTTCAAATGTAGTAGGTTCTTCATCTAGAATCTTTGTCATGTATGCTGCATAACTTGAGAATCTTTCCGGTCTTTTAGTCTTCTTGGATGTTCCTTCTGGAACCTTGATTCTTTCTGCGTCTTGTAAGGTGGCTTCAGGCCAAGCTAGTCATTTCTTGTTCTTTGGTATATTATCTGGATCAACGTTCTCATATATCTCCATAGGATGATCAGGTTGATTCTTTTCATTATTTTCATCTTCTATTTTTTCTTCATTTAGTTCTTCAATTTCTTCTTCTTCTATAGTTTCTTAAATAGATTTTATGAAGGCCATTCTTTCATTGAATGTTACATCTCTTCTTACTTCTATCTTGTGTTGATCTAGAATATATATTCTGTAGGCTTTGGATGAATCACTATATCCCACAAATATCCCCTTCTTTCTTGAGGGTTCTAGTTTATTTCTTTTATCCTTGGGAATATGAGAATAAACTTGACATCAAAATATTCTTAAGTTTTCTACGTTAGATTTCTTACTTGAGAATGCTTCTTCTAGTGTCATTTCCTTCAATATGCGATGAGCACTTTTGTTCTGCGTGTATATGGCCATCATTGCTGCTTCTCCCCAATAGAAACATGGATAGATCTTGATCGTTCAATAGGGNTTGAGGATTATGAGGAACAGTTAGCTCCCTCCTAATCCCTGCTGATTTGTAGAATGCAACGAACTCCTTCGAGGTGTATTCTCCTCCATTATCTATTCTTAATGTCTTGATCTTCTTGTTCGTAAGGTTTTCTATTTCTGCCTTGAATTCTTGGAACTTGTTGAATACTTCATCTTTTGACTTCAGTAGGTACAACCACGTCTTCCTTGAATAATCATCTATGAATGTTAAGTAGTAGAGAGCTCCTCCTAAATATTTGACTGGCATTGGACCACAAACATATGAGTGTATTAGATCTAGGGTTTCCTTAGATCTGTTGTTCCTGCTTGGGAATGGTTTCTTAATGTTCTTCCTAAGGGCACATCCCTTGCAAATTGCTTCGTGTGTAGGCTTAAATTATGGTATCCCTTCAACCATCTTTCTGAGGAAAGGTAATGCTTGATAATTGATATGAGCATACCTTCTATGCCAAAGCTCATTACGGTTGACTTCATCATGTACTAGGGATTCTTCATTTCATTCTAGTAGTCTATATAGATTCCCTTCACATCTTCTAATAACCCTAGCATCTTCTATGTTGGAATCTTTATGCCATGATAACACCTTTTCATTTATGGAGGCTATTATTTTTCCTTTTTCTTCTAAACATGATATTGATACAAGATTCTTTTCTAAACCAGGTACATATACAACATTGCTTAAGTGAACATGATTACCTGATTCCAATTTGATGGAGGCTTGTCCAAATCCTTCGACGGGGTAGGTGCTTTTGTCTCCAAGATCCACTTTGTATGATGTCTTTCTCTCATTTAGATCTGAGAGTCTGGCTTGATCTCTCGTCATCTGTATGGAATCTCCACCGTCGATTATCCACATATCGTCTTCAATTGTCCTGGTAAGTGCTGAGTAATGTAAGAGACTAATTGTTTCGCACATGTCTTTGGTTGATTGATGACTGGTCATGCCTTGATCCAAAACTTCAACTGTGTCTTTTCTCTCTCTTGAGAAATTCAATAGGTGCGCTGAGTTAGGGCGCATCTGGATATCTTCTCTTGAGCAATATGCTCCATCACAAGGTGTCGGATCTGAGAATTAGGGTTTCTGCAACTGCTACTGCTAGTAACCCTAGCTACAGTTCTTTGGAAGTTGCTCCTGCTAGTAACCCTAGCGGCAGTTCCTCAATGAGCTCAATACCTAGAGGTTATGTTTCCTTCCAGCATTTTAGGCTAACTGAAGGGGGTGTGGGCCCATAACCTGTTATAATATAGAGGCTTGTGCTCGTTTAACCATTGACGATACCCTCATCACCCAACCACAGGCCTTAAGCTACCCTCTGAGCACCTTGACCTTGACCGAGAAGAGAATTTTGGCTACAATCTACAGCTAAGAGAGGCTAAATGCACCAAGAAAAAGAATAGAAACTAAACTGACTAGATAATCCCACCTAGAGGCTAGCGCACCACTTTCCAACTCTCCCAGAAAACCTACACACCAAACTACTGCTCCCTGCAATTGCCTACGCAGGTATTGCTCTCACTGCAACTGTTGAGATGAAAAATAATGAAACTGGAACCCTGTATTTATAGTGGACTGGCCAGCCTAACTGGGGCCGACCTGGCCAATCTAATTGGGCCGACTTCTCCTTCTGGGCATAAATAAATTCAATATAAATATATTTGTTCAACTGACAACTTGTCTAGGGTTTCCTTCAATTCTTTGCTTCCTTTTGGAGGATTCTAGTCTCGTCATAGGTCATAATAGAGGTTCATACCTCCCGAAGCTACCATAATATTAACATATCTCACAGTGATAGTGTGACAGTGGTTCCATCATTCTACTTATACTTCATGGTGGCAGGACGGGGCAAGGACATATGGTTGTAGCCAGCTTCCATTTGTAGTTGGAGAACATTGGGGGTTGTAGCCTTCTTTTGGTTGTAGCCAAAGATCTGGGGAGTTGGAGCTTCCCTTAGGTTGTAGCCTGAGAAACTAGGGGTTTGGAGCCTCCTTCTAGTTGCAGCTAGAAAACAAAGGAATTTGGTGCTTCCAATGAATGTAATTCTTCAACACATATAAGAAAAAGAACTCCATGGTTTTCTCCTGGTTTAGGTTTCCACATAAAACATTGTTGTATTGTGTATGTGTGTGATTGTTTATTTATTACTGCTCATTATTTGATAATAATTCTACATTGATATAACATTTGAAGAAAAATAATTAATACTACGTTATTACTGATTCACCCCCCCTCTCAGTAATCCAACAATTGGTTTCAGAGCAGGCTCCTTTAGAAATCAATTTAACCATTGAAAGGTAGATCATGGAGAGTACCAACTCGTATAAAAATGGAATACCACAGTTTGATGGACAAAAGTCTGTTTTTTGGAGCATAAGGATGAAGGCATATATATAGGCATAGGGATTTCAAGTTTGGAAATTAATTGTAGATGGATACACAGCACCAGTAGTTCCACCAACAAGTGACAAGGAAGTGAAACTCGGTGAGAATAATTCCAAAGCCATAAATGCACTTTTGAATGGTCTAAGTGATATGGTATTCACCAAAGTTGCACATTGTAAATCTCGTAAAGAGATTTGGAACAAGCTTCGAAATATTTATGAAGGAGATTCAAAAGTCAAAACAACAAAGCTTCAAACTTACAAATGTCAATTCGAACAACTAAAAATGAAGGAAGATGAAGATATCACACCCTACTTCTTACGAGTAGATGAAACAATGAATGCAATCATAGGATTGGGAGAAGAAATTGAAGAATCTGTAATTGTTCAAAAGGTACTAAGATGTCTTCCTATGAGATTCAACCCTAAGATATCAGCACTAGAAGAAAGATCGGACCTAAAATCAATAAGCATGGATGAACTACATGGAATCTTCACAGCATATGAGATTAGAATTGAATAGAAAAATTCAGATGTAAAAGAAGAAACCTTCAAAGCATCCAAAAGATCAAATCAAAATAAAGAGGAACAAGAAGAATATAACAACAACAGCGACATCTCAGAAGATGATGAAGAAGTGGCCAACTTCGTCAAAAGATTGAACAAGGGAACCAATGGTAGGTACAAAGGTAAGATTCCCTTAAGTTGTTTTAATTGTGATGGTATTAGTCATTTTGCTAACAAATGTCCTCATAAGAAAAAGAGAAATGATGAAGGTTACTGAAAAGACATACAAACATATAAAGGTAAAAGAACTACAAAGAAAGTTTTCAAGAAAAACTTTTGCATCAAAGAAGCATCTCATCATCAGATGAAGATGAAGTCAGTGATAGTGAAACAGGGAGAGTTCTATTCATGGTAGTAGAAGACTCTGATAAAGAAGACTCCGAAGAAGAATATGAAGAAGCATATGAATAAGAAATTGAAGAGGCGGAAATTGACTTCCGAGAAGAATTAATGAGTGCCATAGAAGTTATCAGAAGAGAAAAGAAGAAAAACAAGAAACTACAAGAATAACTAGATAAGAAAAAAGACACTCAAGAACTAGAACAAATGATTACAAAATTGAAGGTTCAAATAGAAGAATATAAAATATTTGAAGAAGCACTCAAAGAACAGCTATAAGAAAAGGACGAGATCATTGGATACCTAGAAGTAGATATTGTCACACTAAGAAAGGATATTCAAAAGAAAAATATGCAGAATAGCTCAAAAGTTTTGGATGACATTATTAGCATTCAAAAATATTATCTTGACAAGTCTAGACTTGGATATAATCAAACAGAAAAGGGATCAATCTCCAAAACAACAGAGAAAGAAACAAATCCAAAAATTTATGTAGAAACAATCAAAGGGGATAAAATGATATACAAGGAATATTACAGGGACACTCCCCCACCGAGAAGATTCAGATTTCATAATCAACAATAGATAGACAGGCCTCAATAAGAAGAAGGATTCATAAGAGCACCTCCTTTCATAAGATCTTCAACTACCAGGTATCAAACTATATTTTTTTGTTTATGTTATGCTTGTAATAATTTTGGACATAAAGCTGTAAATTGCAGAGCTAACAACATGAACAATAACTACTTTGAGAGTCATACACAAAGGGGTTATTCAAGAATACCTAGTGAAACACAGAGAAGAAGTTACAACAGGTTTGAATCCTTGAGCACCGAGGTGGGATGTTACAAATGTAACAATTTTGGACACATGGCCAAAAATTGCAGAATGATAGTCCCTCCTAAAGAACCTCAATAGAGTCACAAACAAGAATCTCAAAAAATGACATGGATAAGAAAGAAATATCAGTATAACAATGAAGAATTCACAATCGCTATGCAAGATAAACAGAAGAAACGTGCTTGGTATGTTGACAGTGGATGTTCAAAACACATGACAGGTGATAGAGACAAGTTTCTTACATTATGAGAGGAAAGAGATGGATCAATCTCCTTTGGAAATGATGATTCATCTAAAATCATTTGAAAAGGCACAGTCCGAATTGGGAACAAGAATGAAAAGGCAAAAAATGTTCTACTAGTAGAATATATGAAACATAATCTTTTAAGTTTGATTCAAATGTATTACCAAGGTCATAAAGTTACTTTCGATTCACAAAAGTGTGAGATAAGAAAAGAAATCCCAGGGAAATTGGTCACTACAGCTGCAAGAACTTCAAGCAACATATATGTGTTAAGCGAAATTAGAAATGAAAAGTGTTGTCTAGGAAAGGAAGATGAATGTTGGCTATGGCACAGAAGAATAGGTCACATGCATTTTGATAACCTTGTCAAAGTCAGAAAAAGAGAAGCAGTCAGAGAAATGCCCCAGATCACGAAACCAACCAACACTTTATGCAAGCATTTCCAACAAGGAATGCAAACAAAGACCAGGTTCAAATCAAAGGAATATTTAACAAAAAAACCACTAGAAATTGTGCATACTGATCTAGTTGTACCAACTACAACAAAAATATTAAAAGGTGAGATATAGTTTATGTTATTAGTTGATGATTATACAAGAACAACTGCAGTTTTTTTTCTCAAGAACAAATCAGAAGCTTTTGAAAATTTCAAGATCTACAAAGAAATGGTTGAAAATGAGATGGATTCAAGAATCAAATGCTTAAGATCGGATAGTGGAGGAGAATTCACCTCAAAGTAATTTATGGACTATTGTATCAATCATGGAATAAAAAGACAATTCTTCGTCGCTAGGACACCTCAACAGAATGGAGTTGTTGAAAGAAAGAATAGGATAGTACAAGAAATGGCTCAAACAATGATAATGGATTCAAAGTTGACAGATATTTTTTGGACACGGGAAATGCAGACAACAATTAACATTCAAAACAAAGTAATGCCCAGAAACAACACTGATAAAACTACATATGAGCTATGGAAAGGAAGACCAGCAAATGTGAAGCACTTTAGAGTTTTTGGAAGAAAATGCTACATCAAAAGAGAAGATGGAAAAATGGGAAAGTTTGACTATCCTATGGACAAAGGAATACTTGTTAGTTACTCAAGTACAAGGAAAGCTTACAAGTGTTACAATCTAATATTAAACAAAGTTGTGGAAAGCATCAACGTAACAATTGATGAAACAGACAGACCAGAATCAAAGAAAGAAGAAAACAAATCAATGGAACAAATTTTTGAAGAAGAAGAAGAGGAATATGAAGATGAATATGAAGATGAAGAGAATATGACATAAGTAGAAGTTCAAGTTCAACAAGTATCTCCAAAGACACCTAGCAAAGGAGTACAGAAGAATCATCCTTCAGATCAGATTATTGGAAACAAAGATGCAGGAGTTGAGACTAGCAGAAAAATCCATTCACCAGAACAAACACACATAGCACTCTTATCTACAATTGAACCAAATTGTTTTGAACAAGACATCAACGATGAATTTTGGAATAAGGCCATGGATGAAGAATTGGATCAAATAGAGAAAAATGACATTTGGGAATTGGTTCCAAGACCAAAGAATAAGAATGTGATCTGCACAAAATGGGTTTTCAGGAATAAATTGAATGAAGATGGACAGGTTACAAGGAACAAAGCTAGATTGGTATGTAAAGGATATGCACAGATTGAATGAATCGACTTTGAAGAGACATATGCCCCAGGTGCCAGAATGGAAGCAATCCGTTTTATTTTAGCTCATGCATGCTCCAAAAATGCTAAAGTATATCAGATGGACATAAAATTAACTTTTCTGAATGGGGAACTTGAAGAAGAATTCTAAGTTGAACAACCAAAAGGATTTCAATTGTGAGAGAACACAGACTATGTGTGTAAATTAAAGAAGGCCTTGTATGGTCTAAAACAAGTTCCTAGAGCATGGTACTCCAGACTGTATAAGTATCTGCAACAGGCAGGGTTCAGAAAAGGAAGTGTAGACAACAACTTCTACATCAAGGTAAGTCAAGGTAATATTTTATTAATTGAAGTTTATGTTGATGATATTATTTTTGGTAGTGATGATGACAGGTTAAGCAAGAAATTTGCAAAAGACATGCAAAGTGAATTTGAAATGTCATTACTTGGAGAACTATCATTTTTTCTGGGACTTCAGATACGTCAAAGAAACCAAGGAATTTTTATTTCTCAAACCAAGTACATCATAGAAATGCTAAAGAGGTTTAGAATGGAAGATTGCAAACCAATTATCACCCCCATGCAAACCAGTTGTAAGGTTAGAAAAGATGATGATTCAAAGTCTATAGATCAGAGGCAATATAGGTCAATGATTGGCAACCTACTATATGTGACAGCATCTAGACCAGATGTAATGCAGGCAGTTGGACAGGTGGCACGATTTCAAGAAGCACCAAAGGAATCACATGTATTAGCAGTAAAGAGGATCTCCAGATATCTCAAAGGAACATAAGAGTTTGGATTATGGTATCCAAAAGGAAAAGATCTATCACTTATGGCCTACACAGATGCAGATTGGGCAGGTTGTATTGATGACCGATGAAGAACCAGTAAAGTAGCGTTCTACTTAGGTGAGTGTTTGGTATCATGGGTAAGCAAGAAACAATCATCGGTATCTCTATCTACAGTCGAGGCAGAGTATATTGCAGCAACAACATGTTGTACATAGGTTCTTTAGATGAAACAAACTTTGATAGCTATACATGTTGAGTATGATGAGCCCATTCCAATATATTGTGATAATACAAGTGCNTATCTCTATCTACAGTCGAGGCAGAGTATATTGCAGCAACAACATGTTGTACATAGGTTCTTTGGATGAAACAAACTTTGATAGCTATACATGTTGAGTATGATGAGCCCATTCCAATATATTGTGATAATACAAGTGCCATCAGTATCTCAAAAAACCCGGTGATGCACTCCAAGAATAAGCACATTCCAATCAAGTATCACTTTCTATGAGAACAGGTTGAAGAAAAGAACATCAGAGTTGAGTATGTGGGCACAAAAGAACAAGTGGCAGACATCTTTACAAAACCACTTCCATGGGAATCCTTTGACTATATTTTCCAAAGACTTGGAGTTATTTCTACTCCAAAAATGAATGCATTTTGAATGCTTATCCTATATGTTTTAGATGTACATGAGGAAGCACCATAAGAGGACAGTCTGTCAGGGGGACCAACCTCAGATGGAAAGATACCTTTTCCATTGATGACAAAGGGGGAGAGATTTATCAGATGCAAAGGACAGAGGCATGGTTCCAGGAGGATATGATTTATCAGATGTAGAGGATAGAGGCATGGTTTCAGGGGGAGCATGAGTGATATGATTTCAGTGTTACATCGGAGTGTTGCCATCAATGACAAAGGGGGATATTGTTGATTAAGGTTGGTTGTCATTGATGTCAACCCTTGAAGAAAGACCCATAGCAAAAAGGTTTGGGTAACGGACCCAATAGTGTTTGATGTAAATATGACTCATTATTTTTTTTTCATGGTTGATAATAAGTAAATATGGATGAACTCCAAAGTGGTACCCTTATGGTGAAAGCCCTCACGGGAAGACACTTTGTGTGTAGTAAGAGAACCCATGCTTAATTGTGGAATAATGAGATGAAGGAAAGTGAACTTGTCAGGGAAAATATCTTAGATGGATAGTTCTTGTTATGTAATTTCCGGTGGTATGTGTAACGTCACATAATTCCTCACGGTTAGAGAGTAATGGCCATGAGAAGTTGGAGACCCCAGGTTTGGGTAATGGACCCAAGTTTGTTTGAT